>VDFB02357696.1:0-10096 GCA_007258455.2 Sequoia sempervirens | reverse complement strand
CTAGTGATCGTGGTTGATGGATTGGGATGGCATGGTTCCACAACTTCATAATGTGGAGTTGGGGATTTATTCTTTGTCATGAGTCCTTGGAGAACTTCTGGAGTGAGAATCATGCATACTCTAGGCTTAGTTGGGGTGACAAGGATAGACGAAGGATTAGAGATTGGTGGAGGACTAGGATTATGGATTGGTGGACTAGGATTGGATGGAGGAATGGGATTGGATGGGAGACTAATAGTAGATGGAGGATTAGGATTGGAGGGGGGATTGGGATTAGATGGATGGTTAAGGTAAGAATATCATGATAATAGACTAGAATAGGAATTTGTGGGTGGTTGGTTGAGGTTGGAGGAAGTAGATGAGGAATTAAGATATGAATATTGGTATGGTGGATTAGGATAGGAAGATGTGGATATTGGATTAGGATAGGTTGATGGGGGTGTAGGATTAAGATAAGAAGGTGTGGACGTAGGATTAGAATGGGTAGACTAGTAAGGAGGATTAGGATAGGGGACATGGATGGGGAATTGTAATAGGAGTATTGGGATGCTAGATTAGGATGGGAAGATTGGGATGATAGATTGGGATAAGAGGATGTGGGTGATGGATAAGATAATGGATATCCCTTGTCAAAATTAGCATAAGGAGCATTATTAGGTGTGGATGGAGATGTAATGGGATAGCTCGAAGAGGTGATTGGATTTTGGATGACACTTGGGGAAAGCTTGCTAGCAATGATAGCATCAAGGGGATTTATGTCATATACATCTTGATCAACAAGACTTTCATTATCATCATCAATGTAATTAGGATTCCCCTTGACTACTATTTTTGGTTGCATTGATGGATGATAAGGATTCATGATGTTATATGGGATGGATACGGATTGAAAAGATGGGAATAGATTATTAGAAGGAAAGAAAAGATGATGAAAAGGTAAAGATTTTTTTTGATATCAAAAGATCTTGGATGTAGGCATATTAAAGCTTAGATTGGGATTGGATCAAAGCTTAGATTGATTGGAGGATGTGATGGGATTAGACTGGATAAGATCGATTGATGAGATGATTTGATAAGATTAGATGATGGATTAGATAGGATGATGAAAGGGATTCTAAACCACATTCAAAGATCACCCTAGGTGACTTAAGGCATTGATTGATCAAATAAAAGGATAAATAGATGATTGTGGCACCGAATCCACTTTGAGATTGAAAGCGGATTGATTGGGCCGAAGATGATAACTTACTCAAGATGGATGACAATCCTGAGCAGATGTGAGTGATGCTGATCAAATGCAAACACATAAGTCAATTTAGATAATAACCTCTAAAACAAAGTTTAGGGGATTTGGATCTGTATACACATAAAAATGGTCATATCACAATAGTCTGGTAATTAATTAAATATTTTAAATATTTAATTAAATCTTTGAATTCAATCATGACAAATAAAATCTAAATACCTATTTATACACCATTCTTTCATTTCACCAAATAACAAATTTATTTTTAATCACTTTTTCATCCATTTTCTTAAATACCAACAAACATTATGATTTATTTATATTACTCATCATATAATTGGCTTGAATATTTCATCTCAGGATGCTGTTACCTTTCCATTCTAAAAATCTGTAAATTTATCTCCAGTCACCAACATTCAGGTAACATTTCTAGAATTAATTCTTCTAAAGTCTATTCGCAATTAAATATTCCAAATATTTAATTAATTCTTCTAATGTCCATTCACATCAAATATTTCAAAAATGTTTTAAATCCTCAAACTCACACAAAATTAAATAAATTTATTTATTTAATTTGGATTATCTACAACAATCGTGAAATAACTTCAAAACAGTATACCCAATAAATTATTCTGCTTTCGCTGCTGTTCTGGGCTGAAGACAACCCTCCGGCTTTATTCTTTTCCCAACCTCCTCCCATCTTCCTCAAACTTCCTCATCCTCACCATTCAAAATTACTGCATAATTCATAGCCATTGATCTTTGCCAGCCAGGCTCTTGCCTATAAAAATGTATAAAAAGGACTGTCGGGTCTCTGAGAAAAAAAAAAAGGAGAAGCTTGCATATAGGAAAACTATAGTCAATCAGCCTTCCAGCATCCATAGCCTCTAGAATCATAGCATAGCATAGCTTAGAATATTAGCAATCCATATTATGGCCTATCATCCTCATATCATAGCTTCAATAGCATTCATAATTCACAGCCTCTGTGCATAATCTACAGCCCTTGTGCATATCCACAAACCAACATTTCACTCCACCAGCATATAGGATAGAGAAGTATTCTCTCTCTTTGCATACTCATTCTGCAGGTTGCCATTCTGAGAAGCTTTGCTTACACAATCTGAGAGCAACAACTTCAAGAAAATCACTAGAGATAGAGGACAATGGAACAATTCTGAAGAAGCTCTATCTGATTTGTTTGATTTCATTCTATTTAGCATTCTTTAGTATAATGTTGCATTGGTGTGTTTTTGTCATATCATTTTGATACTAACATTTCCCACACACATTTTTGGCACCCACCGTGGGGCTCACTGCCCCAATTTTAACATCTTTTCACAAATTTTTCTGACAGGTTACGGCTGGAAGAGCGTATTAGCGCATCAAACACGCTTCAGCGCATATTATACTCAGTTTAGCACTCTTTAACTCTATTTTAGTGTTCTTTAATGATGTTGTAGCGCCCTTTAATGATTCTATAGCACCCTTTAATGATTCCATAGCGCCCTTTGCAGTTTCCTTAGAGCATTTATGTTTTAGCACTCTTGATGTCTATTTTAGTGCATTTCTTTATCTTAGCATAGAATTTGTAAGTTTGCAACTGTAATTTGTGACTTAAGTAAAATTTGACTGGATCCGACACACCGCGGCCAGTAAGAGCTTTAAAAAAAATGAATCAATCATAGGATAGTCACTTAATTCAAAAATGAAGCAATCCTAGGATAGTCACCTCATTTCTATTTTGGACTAAAAATAACTCCATGTCTTTGTGAAGCAATATCTTCACCTAGCATAGAAAACTGTTTATTTGGGCTTAAAATTGAACTCTTGCTTGCTATGATTAAACGGTGATAGGCCTATGCTCTCCTCTTAATTGGGTGATGAAAATGCCAAACTCATCTATTTTATTTCAAGCAATTTTAAGCTTTGTTAAAACCTTTTAGAAGGCCTACCGTAGTGGGAAAAAGTACTCACCCTATGGGAACGACCTAAGTGGGAACAACCAAAGCCAAGTTTTCTAGCCCACTTTAATCAAATGTGCATGGTTGATGAAAATCCCATTCGACGGTAGTGTGCAAGATAACCATCCCCAAAGCCTTTGTTCTAAAGGTTGGGAGGTCTCTTGAGGGAGTTTATTATTGTCGCACCGAACAGAAACCCTTACTACGAACTTAGTGTAGTATCTAGCTAAAGTCAGTTTTCGAACATCATAATAATCACAGTGCAGGGAAGAATCACCCCCAAGATACCACCATATAATCAAGCAAGGACCGCTTGCTCTGTGTGGGATCCGCATTCACTTTCGCCACTGAAAAGGCTAGAAAAATACAAAACAAAAGTGCCCCCTTCAGTGACACGGGCCGCAGGAGTTGGACGTAGTTCTAAGATGTGTTTAAGTTGGATTATTGCGTGGTGACCTACCTAAGTACTATTAAGAGGAGTCTCGCTGAACTATCTCTGTCATGTGGGTAAAACCCCATGAAATTTTGAAAACATTTGATTCACACTTAATGTTTAGTATAGGACTTAAAACAACCATTCTACAACTTTCTTGATGTGTCTTCAAAACATTAATTTAGTAAATATCATCCAAAACTCACAATTACATTGATTACTCTCATGTTAAGAGATTAGAAATCCACAACCTTTGTTAAGAAATCCATTCTCAAACGAATCAAAAAGCCAAAGAAACCACTTAGCTACAAGAAACTATTGAAGAAAAGACGATTCTTGTACCAAAGTTGAAAGGTTTTACTTAAACATAGAACCTTTATCCATCGATATCATGACTGTGTTAGAGGTTTCAATGATGATTATGTTGTAGAACCATTATACTCATGAGCTTTCTTTCAAAGAAGAGCCCTTTCTCAAAGGCACAACCACAGTCAGCGTATTCATTCTTCTTATATTCCCCAACCTGCAATTGAATATTCTACTCGTCCAAATCAATTTCTGCAATAGAGAACTCAAGCACATTAGGCATTTCTCACAAATCCATTTTTTTACGAAGCTACGATCAAACTTCATAAAGTGCAAAATCATTTTTTTTATCTTTTTCTTAAATTCCCACCAACAGGATTTTCATCCTTTCAATCAGGGAAAACACGAGCTAAAGACTAGAAATCTTTTAAGTCATAGAATCTTCATTCTATCCTGACTTTCATATCCATCAAAAATTGCACTATTTCATTCTTTTGATCAAAAGTTAGTAGAATTTGGGGCAAAGCTTATGCCTATTGTCACGAGATCTCGAAAGCACATAGAAAAAGAGGAAAGAGAAAGTACCACAAGAAAAATGGGTGATAATAGTGAGAAAGAAGAGAATCCATTTCATACTGAAGAGTTAACAGAAGAAAAGCTTCAAGAAGCAGAGCAGGATCCCAAATTCCATACTCTTATGGAAAGAATTTTAGAACGAAACAAAGAAAGATATTTTCTTTCATTAGCTAATCAACGAGCTAAGTTACCTTCCGATTTTGATATAGAAGGGATTAAAGAAAATCCTAAAACTCCTCCTAATGATTTTAGTGCCCTTACTCAACAGATAAAAGAATTACAAGGGAAAATAAAGGAAATGCAAGGGGGTGCAATAAAGAAGTATTTTTTGGATGACATATCTCCTTATCCATTTGATAGGAGTCTTCAAATGATCCCTTTTCCAAAGCATTGTGAAATCCCTAAATTTGATAGGTACAATGGGAAAACTGACCCCATTGAACATGTGAGGGATTTTCGAAATATGAGTCTAGAATTCGCTTATGAAGATACCTACTTAATGTGATTATTTCCATGAAGTCTAGGTGGACAATCCATGGAGTGGATTTCAAAAATCACTCCCCCCATCAAAACCTTTGAGGAGTTAATAAATAACTTTATATCACAATATGCCTACAACATCCAACAACACTAGATAACCATGCTTGATTCTTTTGTAAAGAAACAAAAGTGGGGGAATCTTTCAATACATTTTTGCAAAGATGAGAGATTGCTCAGAATGATATTCCCCGGCCATGTTCTTTGAAAAAAGAAAGATGGATATCTTCATAAATATCCTAGATCAAGAATTAAGCTATAGGCTTAATCTTCATTGTCCTCATAACTTTGAAAAATTGATTGAAAATGCAATCACCATTGAAGGGGCCTTGGTCAAAAGGGGAGTAATAAAACTTGATAATCCAAGTTCATCCAACCATAACAACAATGATAAAACAAGGTTTTGGAATAGAAATAAAAATGTCGTCAATGATGGTATAGTGGATGTAAACAATCTACGAACAAGACCATCTATCTTCAACCTATCAAGTGCTCCACGAAACAACCAACAAGGAAATACCAACCAACAAGGAAACAACAATCAACAAGGACAAAACTCCAATCAAGAAAGCATGAACAATCAAAACAACAAGGATAATCGTGGTAATTTCAATAACAATCTTGGCAATACCCAAACATCAAATCTACCAAGACCTCCATTCTTTTCAAATCGACGGAATTTTACCACTTTGGGTCAATCTCTTGAGTCTGCTCTCAAGGATCTTCTCGATAATAAGGTTATCACCTTACCACCACAAATAGATTATGAGCCACGAGTCAAACCACCATCATGGAATGACTCGTATTATTGCAATTATCATCAATGTAAAGGTCATAGAACAAATAACTCTCAAGCCTTGTGAAATCTAGTACAAGATTTAATTGACAATGGAACCATCACAATTGAAGGACATCATACCAACGATGATCATCAAGCATTCAAAGATCCTTTACCAAACTATCAAAGGGGGAAACATCAGATAACAAAGCGAAAAACATAAATAATGTTGAATAAAACATAATCTGCCACATCTATGCAGATGATCAGCAGGTTAATGTTATCAAAATCAAGGAAAAACAAGAATATCAACAGGTTAATGTGACTACGAGAGGACAAGAAAAAGTTGTCCTAAAAGGTAGTTCATCTAAGGCAGTTATTCCTCCTCCAAGTCATTATAATCTAGTTGATCAATTGAGAAAAACATCAGCTCAAATCTCCATCCTTTAACTTCTCAAAATATCTCCCATACACAAGAATAATTTAGAAGAAGCTCTTGTAAACACAACCGTAGACACTGATTTGGATGTAATCAAATTTCAAGCCATGGTGGGACCTTTGTCTTCCCCAACTTGTCTTTCATTCTCCGAAAAGATGACACCTCCACGGATTCACATCACGATCTTGCAGACTGACACTGATGATCCGAGGATTGATTATATTCACTGACCAGAGACTATGATCTCACACATGGCCCTGAGACCCATTGATCAGATCATATCTGAGCAAACAGTACCATCAACGTACCATCAATGCCTCAAGTTTCCATATGATGGACAAGAAATAACTATACAAGTTGACTACAATAGCACCCAAACTTGTTCAAATCTCCAAGAAACTCAAGACACCTTTGTGCCGCACAATAGGGAGGCTCTTACTACCTCTTCTTCCAATCTACAAGTCCAATTGCAAGAATTGACAAAGAATCTTGACACCAAGCTACATATAAAAGACAAAGGAGTAGGCAAATATTCGCTATCCCTTTCTAGCTTACCTCCTTCTCCGAGGTCATATGGTCAGCCAACCCTATCAAATCAAAAGATCGCAACAACCTCTACATCCCAAGCTTTTGTGCCAATCACGATGTTTGATGGACAATTCATTAAAGCTAACACCATCAAGGAAGAAGCCAAAGACAGGGACATCCTAAGCTGGCTATACAAAGGTGAAGATGAATCTGTCTTGCACATCAAGTTACCTACTGACCAATATGGAAAAGGGTATACTATCATGCAAAGAATGGGCTATGAAGGAAATGGTCCTATAGGAAAAAGGAAAGGAGTCATTGAGCCAATTCAACCTATTTCAATACATCCAAAAGATAAAACAGGACTTGGATATGGTAAGGATACAGAAGATTCAACTTCACAGCAAGCACAACAAACTCATGAAGGAGAATCAATTTCAGATAAACCCCATGAAGATGTCACTCTACAAAAGTTTTATGGATCAGTTTTCCAATTGCAGAATGGTTCAGACACTGATTCTAATGAATATGAATGGGACACCATCTATAAAGATGAATTTTGGAGAGACAAACAAGTTGATACCATACACAAATATTCACCCATTCTCATACAAGGAGAAAGCTCGGGAACACAATCATTTGAATTTGAACCACGATATGATGATGACTCAAGTGAGGATGATTCAAATTTTAACGAGATTGATAATCGACAGGAGAATACCATCATAGACCTTGTCCATCATGAAAATGACAACCATGTCATGACTTTGATAGCTCAAGACTTTACCCAACCTAATGATCCCATACCTTTAGTCTATTCGGAAATTATTGATTGGGACAATGATGCACCTATCCATATCCCTACATTCCATGATGATGAGGATATTGTAAATTTCCTTTGTTCATCTAGTCAAGAAAACAATTGTTCCATAAGAGAATCTCATACTCAAGATTTTGATAGGGAGGGTGTCAAGTCTCTTAGCTGCAAAATAAATGAAATAAAAGATGGATCTATTAGTGAAAACCAAAAAACGGAAGTGGTAGATCACAACAAGAGAAAAATAAAGAGTGAATCCGATGATGAAAACCTTTTTGAGGCACTGAAGGATGAGAAACTTGACACTCTTCCAAAACATTATCAAGAAAGATATTTTGTTTTGATTGAACCAACAGAATCAACCAACATAGGTACAACAAAGCAGCCAAAAATCTTGCAACTTGTAGCATCATTAACAGTGGGAGAAGTACTGAAATTCATAGAGTTCTTGAAAGAGAATCAAATCAACTTCACTTGGTCATATGCCGATATGCCAGGGTTAGATCCTAATCTGATAATGCATCAATATCTATCTATAAACACAGGGGCAAAACCTGTGAAGCAAAAACTCAGAAAAATGCATCCACATGTTGCATTATTGGTTAAAGAAGAGTTAAAGAAGCTTTTAGATGTTGGATTCATTCGGTCTATTGACTTTACATAATGGATCTCCAATATCGTACCTGTTTCAAAGCCGGATGGAAGGATTAGAATTTATATAGATTTCAGATATTTGAACAAAGCATGTCCCAAATATGACTTCCCTTTGCCAAACATAGATATGATTGTTGATTTAAGTGCTCGCCATGTAATGTATTCATTAATGGTTGGATTTTTAGGATATAACCAAATAAATATTGCACCAGAGGATCAAGATAACATAACGTTCACATGCCCTTGGGGTACCTATTGTTGGAATGTCATGCCATTTGGGCTTAAGAATGCAGGAGTGACTTATCAAAGAGAAATGACCACCATTTTCCATGACATGATGCACACATTCATGGAAGACTATGTGGATGACTTATTGGCCAAATCCAACACAAGAGGACATCTAGAAATCTTGTTAAAGATCTTTATCAGAATGGAGAAGTTCAATGTTCAACTCAATCCAAAGAAATGTGTCTTCGGGGTTTAAATCTGGAAAACTCTTGGGATACATTGTTTCAGAAAAGGGCATAGAGGTTGATCCAGGAAAAGTACAAGCTATAATGGACATGTCGCCGCCATGAAATATCAGTCAGCTCCGATCACTGCAAGGACAACTACAATCCATCAGGAGGTTTATAGCTCAACTAGCAGACAAAAGCTTACCATTTACACATCTATTGCATAAAAATGTCCCATTCAAATGGGAGGAAAAGTGTGAAACAACATTTAATCAGATCAAGCAATATCTCATGAATCCACCAATCCTAATTCCACCAGTTCCAGGAAAGCCGCTCATACTATATATTTCAGCAACAAAAGTATCTTTGGGAGTGTTACTAGCACAAAAGGATTCTACAGGCAAAGAAAGGGCCATATACTATATCAGCAGAACTTTAACAAGTCATGAACTAAACTACACTTTCATTGAAAAAGCTTGCCTAGCAGTAGTGTTTGCTTCTCAAAAGTTGTGCCACTATATGTTGGCTCATACAGTTAAGTTGATAACCAAAATTGATCCACTAAAATACCTCTTAAGCAAAGCTACCTTAACAAGAAGACTTGCAAAATGGGTAATGATCTTAAGTGAGTTTGGCATTCACTATGTAGATCAAAGAGCTATAAAAGGACAAGTCATAGCAGATCAGTTGGCTGAAGCACCTTTATAAGAAGAAAACCCAAAGCACATTGAATTTCCCGAAGCAGATGTCTTCACAGCAACAATTAAGAAATCATGGACATTGTACATTGATGGATCTTGCATGCAACATGGCTTGGGGGCAGGGATTCTTTTTGTTACACCTGAAGGACATACCATCCCAAAATCATATTGTTTTATGTTTCCCTACACAAATAACATAGTTGAATATGAAGCATTGCTCACAGGAATGAAGATAGCATTGGACTAGCAAATTACAGAGTTGCAAGTCTACGGTGATTCAAAACTTGTCATTAATCAAATCAATGATGATTATCAGACTAAAGATGATAAGCTACTACCTTACAAGAACATGGTGGATGATTTTAAAAAGTATTTTGTGGCAATCAATTTTTCACAAATCCCAAGGATTGATAATAAAGCTGTAGATGAAATGGCCACAATTGCTTCCTTGTTACAATTATCAGAAAATCAAAAATGGTACGAATTCTTGGTGGAACAATTGTTTTCTCCCGCCTATGATAATCCTAAGACCCAAGTCATATGCCATTTAACCGGTTCTAATTCACCTTTATATGGCAAGATTTATACCTATCTGAAAGATAACATCTTATCTCCGGACTTATCCCAAAACCAAAAAAGGAATTTCATACGCCAATCATCCC
>VDFB02357695.1:0-57379 GCA_007258455.2 Sequoia sempervirens | reverse complement strand
AATTTCAAGTTTCTTAGTTTCTAGATGTTTTTACATTTTTGGATACTCTTTTCATCATAATGAAATTCCTAATTTACGGTTTTTATTTTCTATTCCTGGGTTGAAAGATATTGCAGTTTTAGTTTTCCAGATTTGCATCTGAAAATATTTTGAGTTAGATTTGAGGCACTTAGAGTTCCCATATTGGCCTTGAAACTTTCCAAAATCAGCGTAATGGATTCAAGTGCGTTCTTTACTTCAAGACCTTTCCAATGGTTCAAACGGTTCACGAATCAGAGTCCCAGATCAAAAGTTATGGCCCTGAGAAGTTGGCACACTTTCTAGAAGATACAATTACAAATGTTCTTTTGAAATTTGAACTTCAAGTTGTAATTTTTTGGCACCAAACTACCTAAACTCAAGTTTGAATGTTGTTTTTTCTCCAAACTAAAGAGGAGCTCTATTTATGGGCAGGTTTCTAATTTTTGGGTAACTTTTTGGGGACAAGCTCACATATTGTGAAAGGGTGATTCTGTAGCTTTATGTAACTTGCATGTGTTGTAGAACTTGAGATTTTGAGATCCTCTGCATGTAAGAAGCTCCATTTTCTGAATAATAAAATTATTCTCTTATTTGTGGGTTATTTTCTAAGTCTCGGGTTGCGCCCTCATCACAACCAATGTGTCTTGCAATAATCTATATTTTTTTTGTTATTTGTACAAGTAAGGCAATAAACATAAATTTGATAGTGGTGCGTGGTATCTTTCTTGTGTGTCTTGTCTGCCCTTATTGATTATGCAAGTGATGGCGTCTTTCATATGCTAGGAGAGATGAGTTTGAGATATATCTGAATGAATGTTCATTGCTTCACAGTTCTAGCAGAATGGAAAAATGGCAAATAAAATTGTTGATATATATTACTAGTGTTAGCGATAGGTTAAATTGGAAATTAAATTCCCATCATACAGATTAATATGTTTGTTTATTGACTATACAAGAAACATGTTGTAGTTAGCACAACATATAATCCAATATCGGTGAAGTTTGGAATGAAGTGAATTCTTTTTAGCACCAAATGTATTTAATTTTCAAATTTAATCTATCGCTAACACTTGTCTTTCTTCCAGGTGGTTGATATAGGTGACAAAACAAAATTGAAAAAAACAAGGGTAGGTGGATTGAGAAGGATGTTGTAGGAGACATGAAGCTTCTACAATAAATACAAGTGATTCTTGCTACCATAGCTTGAATCACAAGTGTACTGGACAGTTAAATTTCCAAAATTTATTTTACATTTAGAAGTTCTGATTTATATATGAATGGGATGATTATTGTGGGGAATACAAACAATATGCACTTTAATTTAAATAAAAATAAATGTTACATTATTCTATGTGTGTATTATATCCCAAAATTTTATGTGAATCATGTTACATTATTCTTAAGGGTTTTTGTGCCATTTATTACGTAGGCATGAACTCAATTGCAAAGAATAGGCAACGTAGGATATGATGCGACAAGCTTAGAATACTAATTCTGGCTCTAGGAAAATTCATCGCCAACAATTCACCGATGGAAAATTCAACGCCAACAATTCACCATGGGAAAATTCACCACCATGAAAAATTTATTTTGGGAAAATGCACCGCCATGGCAAATTCACTGAGGTGGAAAATTAACCGCCATTAATGTTTTTTAATATATATTTCAAAAACTTTGGGTTTTTTTTGCAAAATAATAATTTCATTTATGATAATAAAAAAATAATTGTATTAACTTTAGAGAATTTGATTCATGATAATAAAAATAAAAATATTTTTCAATATATTTTATTTTCAATATATTTTATCATATATTTTTCAATATATGATAATAAAAATAAAAATATTTTTCAATATATTTTATGATAATAAAAATAAAAAGTAAATTGATTAACATAATTTTAATATAAAAAATAAACACATGGAAAAATTTATGATAATAAAAAATAAAAATTAAATTTAATATAAATAAACACATCGAAAAATATATATTTTTAATATTTGTGCAAAGAAACACATGGAAAAATTAAAAATAGTCTATATAATATTTTATATAAAAATAAATAAAAAATCATTGTTTCATGATACAATATTGTATAATATATATTTTTTAAAATGTATTTTTAATGTTTATTTTATAAAATAAAGGAACACATGGAAATATAAAAAAATGTATATATAAATAAACATGTGGAAAAATAAAATAATAGTTGAAGTAGAAATTAAAGTTACAAATAATTTATTTTTCTTTTAACTTTTTATGAAAATTAGTGCATAATTTTCATATCAAAATAAACATAAAAAAAAAAAATGTAAAATTGTATTGTAATGCAGGTGAAAATTATTTAAAAAAAATCAAAGTTTTCGAAATATATATTAAAAAACATTAATGTGGTTAATTTTTCCCTTTGGTGAATTGTTGGCAGTGAAATTTATTTCACAGTGAATTTGTTATGGTGGTGAATTTTCCCACAATGAATTTTTCATGGCAGCGAATTTTCCCATGGTGAATTGTTGGTGGTGAATTTTCCATCAGTGAATTGCTGGCGATGAATTTTTCGTATGCCACTGAATCTGCATTATCGGTTTCATTATTTGATTATTGAACAATTATGGTGTAGAGATATACCATTTTCATATATTTGAACAATATGTTGCTATACATTTCATATTAGAATTTTCATGGCCCTTTGTAATTATTTGATTATTGAACAATTATGGCGAACAAATATACTATTTTCATATGTTTGAACACTATGTTGTTATCCATTTCATATCAGACTTTTCATAGCCCTATAATTTTTTTGTTGTGAGAAAGAATATAATGAAGTCCACTTTCAATTTTTAGAACAAGTATTTCATTGACTGTATATGACATGTTTCCTTTTCCATCTGATTGGAGCAAATTAAATGCTAGCATTGTTTGCAGTGTTGGAATACACATTGTCCCTTGTCAATTATTTGGTTATGATTATTATTTGTTTTGTTATGACCAATAATGTAATGAAGTCCACTTTGAATTTTTAGAACAACTATTTGGTAGAGTAGAGATGGCATATTTCCCTTTTCCATGTAATCAGAACAAATAAAATGCTTGCATTGCTTGCAGTGTTGGAAAACACAGTGTCCTTGTCAGTTATTTCATTAAAAAAACTTTTTATTTCAAACACTCCAAAATAGAAGTGAAGTCCACTTTGAATTTTTAGAACAATAATTTGGTAGAGTGGAGATGATAGATTTCCCTTTTTCATGTGATTGTAACAAATAAAATGCTTGCATTGGTTGCAGTGTTGGAATACATATTGTCCCCTATCAATAATTTGGTTATGATTAGTATTTGTTTCATTACAACCAATAATGTATTGAAGTCCACTTTGAATTTTTAGAAAAAATATTTGGTAGAGTGGAGATGGTAAATTTCCCTTTTCCATGTGATCAGAACAAATAAAATGTTTGCATTGCTTGCAGTGTTGGAAAACACAGTGTCCCCTGTCAGTTTTTTGCTTATGAAAAGTCTTTATTTCATATGCTCCAAAAATGAAATGAAGTCCACTTTGAATTTTTAGAATGACTATTTGGTAGAGTGGAGATGGCATATTTCCCTTTTCCATGTGATCAGAACAAATAAAATTCTTGCATTCCTTGTAGTGTTGGAAAACACATTGTCCCTTGTCAGTTATTTCATTAGGATTTTTTTTAAAATTTCTCACACTCCAAAAAAGAAGTGAAGTCCACTTTGAATTTTTAGAAAAATTATTTGGTATAGTGGAGATGGTAGATTTCCCTTTTTCATGTGATTGTAACAAATAAAATGCTTGCATTGGTTGGAGTGTTGGAAAACATAGTGTCCCCTATAAGTTTTTTTTCTTATGAAAAGTCTTTATTTCGTACACTCCCAAAATGAAGTGAAGTCCTCTTTGAATTTTTAGAACAAATATTTGTAGAGTGGATATGGAAAATTTCCTTTTTTCATAAGATTATAACAAATAAAATTCTTGCATTGCTTGTAGTGTTGGAAAACACAGTGTCCCCTATTAGTTTTTTGCTTATGAAAAGTCTTTATTTCGTATGCTCCCAAAATGAAATGAAGTCAACTTTGAATTTTTAGAATGACTATTTGGTAGATTGGAGATGGAAGATTTCTCTTGTCCATGTGATTGAAAAAAATAAAATGCTTGCATTGCTTGCAGTGTTGGAAAACACAGTGTCCCCTGTCAGTTTTTTCATTATGAAAAATATTTAAATTTGATGCTCCAAAAATGAATTTAAGTCCACTTTCATATTTCATTATTTTTTTTTAATTTTATACGCTCCAAAAATGTAATGAAGTGCACTTTCATATTTTATAAGTAGCTGGTTGAGTAATAATGGCATTTCCTTTTTTCATGTCATTGGAACAAATAGAATGCTCACATTATTTGCAGTATTGGAAAATGCACTATCCTATGTCAGTTAATTCATTATGAAAACTATTTGTTTCACGGTCTCCAAAAATGTATGATTCTATGTTGCATGGTTGTATATTTTTTATTACGGTATCTTACAAGGATGTGATGTAACTAACATATTGCATTATTTAGTAGAAAAAGGAAAGATGAACAAAGGGATATGGGATATGGTTAACATGGATGAATGATATATTTTGTCAAATTAACTTTATGTCGAAAGAGAAACTTACTTTCATTAGCACTACAATTATGCATGATGTTATAATGGAACACAATGATGATGCATTAGGTGCATTAGGTACATATGGAGAAAAATGTATAGTATAGATGTATTTATTGTACTGCTGGAAAACACTATTGTCTCAAATAATGGTAGGAAATTCCACCTCAAGTATTATTATTTATGTCAATTTACTTAAAAATGTAAGCACGTGCAATGAGCACTTTATGTTTTGGAGACTATAACAAAATAGTGTATTGAAGTTCAACTTCATATTTTATAATGACCCTTACTTTGAGCAAACATTCAATTTCAATATCATAATACATTTGGAACTAAAGATGCACACAAAATTTGTAGGATGGAAAACACCTAGGGTTGTCCCTCACTTCTCAATTATAGTTCAAAGACAACACTTACTGTTATGTAGAATATAACAAAATAGTGTATTGAAGTTCAAATTCATATTTTATAACAACCCTTACTTGCAACAAACATTCTATTTTAATATTGTACTACAATTGGAACACAAGATGCACAAAATACTTGCAGGATGTAAAACACATAGGGTTGTCACACACTTCTCAATTGTTGTTCAATGAAAACACTTACAAGGTTATGTAGACTGTAACAACACAATGTATTGAAGTTCACCTTGATATTTAAGAACAACCCTTTTTGTATCCTAGATTACAATATCTCTGCAAAAATGGCTTGAAATACTAAGAAAGAAATATTATATCATCCAATTATGTTGCAATAATAGATGATAGTTACATTGAAATAAAGATATCAAGGATATTAGGACAGTCATATAGGTGGATTGATCTTATTGAGTTGGAAAGATTAACAAGGAATTGTCAAATAGGGCATTGAACTTATTATATTTCTATTGATTTTCCTTAATGACTGTTGTCTCTGTGAACAACTCTGTGCATTATGATTTTGATTTTCCCTACACAAAATAATGTCCCTTTCTTTACCTTTAAGTCTGCAATCCATTTTCTGGGCCAGTGCCATTAATGGAAACCTTTTCCATAGGCATAATTTATACAAAAAAAAAGTTTCTTTTGCTTCAGGTGAACAAACAACAAATGCTAAGAGGAAAGTAGTCAAGAACAACAAAAGTATCTGGTGAAGCTATTATCAAAACTGAAGCAATTTTTGTTTTCCGTTTCTTTAACAAAAAAATGCATTGTATGCTTCATGGGGATAATCATCAAAGTCACAACATTTAGGCACAAGATTCTGTAACTAGTGAACAACTATATTCACAAGCATATGGGTATGTGCAGGATCATGATGGGCCAAAAAGTGGCAATATGATGGGTAAGTGGCTAACAACTTTTTTTTACCCAAAATTGATGAAACGAAAAGGGTTTTTAAAGGATATTCTCAGCTTTCCACCATTATAAATTATGCTTAACTTTGAATTTAATAAGTAATTATTATTCATTTTCTATTCAAATTATGACTAAAGTCCTAATTGATAGACTAATTGGAAAACATTTATAGCTTTCAAATGGTATCACATTTTTTGAATCCAAAAAATGTGTCACATTATATTCTTCATGTACTATAGTATTAAAAAAATAAAAATTGAATTTCATGAAGTTTGAATTGCCATGGTCATGATACAAGTTTTTATATTTTTAAAAAATTGTAATAAAAAATTCATAATTAATTTACTGGAGAAAAATTGAAAAATATGCATCACATTGGGACATGAGTCCTCTACTTATATCTAAAATCTTATAAAAAAATATTATCATTTTATTGGTGGTTAGGTGGTCACGCACCTACTTCTTATTTTTTCCCCTGAAATTTAAGTACTATTGCATTGAAATTTCAAAATTTCACTAAATAGATTATTATTTAAAAAAAAACCTAGTAGTTTAGAAATTATATTCAATTTTCTACAAATTCTATTCTTACATATTTTTGAAATAATATAGATAACTTATTCAAATTTTTATGTCAAGTTGCCTAACTCTGATTTTTCTTTTATTTTTTGCCACTTAAGGGCCTATTTTTTCCATGATGATCCTGCACATACCCATATGTAAATAATTTTTTGAAAGTTCATGCTAATGATAAGTTCAAATATTTTGAGTGACTCCATTCATTGTGAGTGAAAAGAAACCATTTACTGTGAGTGACAAGAAACCATTCAATAACCTTGGGAAGATGAAGCAACCCCTTCACAAGATGCCAGTGATAAATATTTGATAGAGGCATCATATAACATCATCAAATGTGCAAAAAGGGCCCCCCAACATCATTTTTTCACATTCCATATTGAAGAGTTTAAATGGTTTTCCATTTAAAGGCTTTTAAAAAAACAAAATATGCTAATAATAACAACCCTTACTTGCAGCGAACATTCCATTTGAATATTGTTATATATTTGGGACATATGTTGTAGGATGGAAAACACAAAAGGTTGTCCCTAACTTCTCAAATATTGTTCAAAGAAAACACTTTTTGTTATTCAAACTGTAACAAAACAATGTATTGAAGTTTAGCTTGATATTTTATAACCCTTACATGCACCAAACTTAATATTTCAATATCGTCATATGTTTGGAACACAAGATGCACACAAAAAGTTGTAGGATGGAAAACACACAAGGTTGTCACTCGCTTCTCAATTCTTGTTCAAAGAAAACAGTTACTGTTATGCAGACCATAAGAACACAATGTATTGAAGTTCACCTTCATATTTTATAAGAACCCTTGATTGCAACAAATAATCCATTTCAACATCATTATACATTTCAAACACAAGATGCACAAAAAAAGTTGTAGGATGGAAAAAACATAGGTTTTTCCCTCACTTCTCAAATCTTGTTCAAAGACAACACTTACTGTTATGCAAATAATAAGAACACAATGTATCGAAGTTCACCTTCATATTTTATAACAACCCTTACTTGCAACAAACATTCCATTTTAACATCATTATATGTTTGGAACACAAGATTCACAAAAAAAGTTGTAAGATGGAAAACACATAGCGTTGTCCCTCACTTCTCAATTGTTGTTCAAAGACAACAGTTACTGTTATGTAGACTGTAAGAACATAATGTATTGAAGTTCACCTTCATATTTTATAAGAACCATTACTTGTAGCAAACATTCCATTTCAACATCATTATATGTTTGGAACACAAGATGCACAAAAAAAGTTGTAGGATGGAAAAAGCACAGGGTTGTCCCTAACTTCTCAAATCTTGTTCAAAGAAAACACTTACTGTTATGCAGACTGTAAGAACACAATGTATTGAAGTTCACCTTCATATTTTATAACAAGCCTTACTTGCAACAAACATTCCATTTCAACATAGTTATACATTTTGAACACAAGATGCACAAAAAACATTGTAGGATGAAAAACACACAGGGTTGTCCCTCACTTTTGAATTCTTGTTCAAAGAAAACACTTTCTATTATGCTGACTATAACAAAACAATGTAATGAAGTTCACCTTCATATTTTATAGCAACCCTTACTTGCAACAAACATTCCATTTCAACATCGTTATACATTTCAAACACAAGATGCACAAAAAAAGTTGTAGGATGGAAAATACACAAGGTTGTCCCTCACTTCTCAATTCTTATTCAAAGACAACACTTTTTGTTATGTAGATTATAACAACACAATACAATGCTTGGAGAGAAAAGAAGTAGCAAAAAATATGCCTACAATTGGAACTTGCAACTTAATATACAACATATCTGGTAGTCCCTACTTGAAGAATCAGTCCTTTAATAGATAAATTTAGAACATAATCACTGCATGCTTATGAAACTTCTCATCGATTGATGATAGGGTATGTGCAGGATCACGATGCGCCAAAAAGTGGCGATATGATGGGTATGTGTAGGGTATGTGGCTAACGACTTTTTTATACCCAAAATTGATGAAACGAAAAGGGTTTTTAAAGGAGATTCTCAGATTTCCACCAATATAAATTATGCTTTACTTTGAATTTAATAAGTAATTATTATTCATTTTATTTTTGAATTATGACTAAAGTCCTGATTGATAGGCTGATTAAAAAACATCTATAGCTTTCAAACAATATCACATTTTTTGAATAAGAAACATGCATCACATTCTATGCTTCACATACTATAGGATTAAAAAAAAATGAATTTCATGAAGTTTTGACCAAGTTAAGGTGGTTATACATACTAGTTTTTATATTTTTTAAAATTTGTAATAAAAAAATTATAATTAATTATTTACTTGGAAAAAAATTTCAAAAAAATATGCATCACATTGGGAGATGAGCCCTCTACTTATATATAAAATATTATAAAAAAATATTATAATTTTATTGTGGTTAGGGTGGTCAAACAAAGTGCCGGTATTGGCATGGTGTGATGGTTTAAGGGTGGCGTTGTTGTTCGTGCCACCAAGGTTCAAACCCCATTGGGGTGGTATTGTTGAATGGTTGTATTCTGGTTCATAGCTCGGTCAAAAGCGTTTACCCCTTGATTAAAAAAAAAAAAGGGTGGTCAAACAAACACCTACTTTTTTTCCCTTAAATTTAAGTACTACTCCATTGAAATTTCAAATTTTCACCAAATAGATTTGAAAAAAAAAACCTAGTAGTTTAGAAACTACATTCAATTTGGTACAAATTCTATTGTTACATATTTTTGAAATAATATAGATAACTTATTCAAATTTTTATGTCAAGCTACCTAATTCTGATTTTTTTGAATTTTTCACCACTTAAGGGCCTATTTTTTCCATGATGATTCTGCACATACTTGATAACAATCTCACCATGTATGAAATCTCTACAAATATGGCTGAAAATGCTAAGAATACATTATATCATCCTGTCATGTTGCAATAATAGAGAAAAGTTACATTGAAATAAAGATATTAAGGATCTTAGGACAATCATAGAGGCATATTGCTCTTATTGAATTGGAAAGATTAATAAGGTATCATCAAATAGGGCATTGAACTTATTATATCTCTATTGCTTTTCCTTAATGACTGTCATCTTTGTGAACAAAAAAGTGCATTAATATTGAAATTAAGCTTCACATTTTATAACAATATTGAAAATCACTTTTATATGTTATAACTACCACAACTTGTAGAAAAAATTCCATTTCAATATTAAATATATTTTTGTGAACAAAAAATGCACAAAAAAAGTTGGAGGATGGAAAACACATAGGGTTGTGACAATTTTTTCAAATGTTTTCCTATTTGATCTAAGATAAACAATTCACATCACACACTCAAATGTAAAAAAATTTCAAGTCAATATTATAGATTCTGAATAAAATTGCAAGTGGCATTTAGTCCTGCTAACACTAAGAACTACATCAACCATTTATGAATAGGTATAATTTTTGTTTTCTTAGCATCTAGAAGGATTTGACACACTCTGATTGTCAAGGTGGAATTGACAGCATACAACATTGGTACCCCGTAATACGCATGTAGTAGCTTGAAGGATGGTCTGACACAGTGGATCTTGAACCTGAGAATGTAATTGAATTTGAAAATGACCAACAACCATTCCTCCACAGGACCCATGTGATTGCTAATTAGAGATTCCCCCCTTAGGGAATCTCATAAACCTCATGCCCATCTTGTTCGTAAGATTGTGCTTGTGTATGATAACTATTGGTTGAATGCATACCTTCCAGATGCATCCAACTAGGAAAAGGTCTCTAATTTCTTGGTAGAGAGACATTGGCCAATCACATAAATTTACAATCGGGTGATCCCACAATAGTGGTTTACAATTTTTGGCCAAACTAGACGTTGAAATAATTTTTTCTAACTAAATCTTCACTTTCGGGCACCTATAGTGGCTAAACTGTGAGGAATTTGAAGATGATAAAAACTAGAGTTTCATGAAATTTTGTCTTTAGATTCTAAATATATTTTTTTCAAAATTTTTGGAATTAGGTTGCACCTCTTTTCCATCTCTCTCGAAAACTCATTTTTTTTAGAAAACAACATTTTTAAGGAGCGACGTTCACTGTATATCACAACTTTTTTCCATGAAGGATAAAATTATAATTCTTTCAAATTTAGATTTGTAACTCTAATATCTATTGCTTCCACTTGGTTAGATAGTTTTTTATTGAATATTTTTTCCGTAATCAAGTTTCAAAGTCAAACCAATTACAATTCAGACATAGGCAAATCGTATAATGCGTAACTTTTTTTGTATTTATCAAAAATCAATTTTTATTTTTTTGTTGGATCAAGGACTTCAATATCTGGTGCACTAATATTTTTAATTTTTTTTTTATAATCTACTATTTTTCCACATATGTAGATAAAAGAGCTTCATTTTTGGTGAAAAACTTACATTCACAAGAAATAAAAAATAAATATAATAATCAAATTAAATTTAATTAAAATTATACTTTTTTGGAAGCTTATAATAAGGACTAAATACTTACACAAAATAAAATTTAAATGAATTCATTTGATCCCCCAAAAGGTAAATTAAAAGTGATTTTTTATCAGCATTTTGACAGGTGTAAAGGAGACTCTATTATATGTATGGTTTAAAACTAGAGGGGTTCTATCAAAGGGGGCTTGGTCTAAGGTGGTTAGATAAAACCCTCTTCAATTGGAATCCTTTAAATGGAATTTTTCAAGACTTGAATCATTCTATTTTCTAAAAATATTTGATTTCAGCAAAAATCAGGATCTCCTAGAAAGTGGAAACCACTATTGTGTTAGCACCCAATCTCTATTTGGGTATGTGCAGGATCATGATAGGTATTTGTAGGGTATGTGGCTGACGAATTTTTTTTAATCCAAACTTGATGAAATGAAAAGGGTTTTTAAAGGTGATTCTCAGCTTTCCACCAATATAAATTATGCTTTACTTTGAATTTAATACATAATTACTATTCATTTTCTATTTGGATTGTGACTAAAGTCCTCATTGATAGGCTGATTGAAAAAAATCTATAGCTTTCAAATGGTATCACATTTTTGGAATCCAAAACATGCATCACATTCTATACTTTGCATACTATAGGATTAAAAAAAGAAAAAATAAATTTCATGAAGTTTTGACCAAGTTAAGGTGGTCAGACATAAGATTTTTTATATTTTTTAAAAGTTGTAATAAAAAAATCATAATTAATTATTTACTTGGAAAAAAATTACAAAAAAATATGCATCACATTCAGACATGAGTCATCTACTTATGTCTAAAATCTTAAAAAAATATATTATCATTTTATTGTGGTTAGGGTGGTCGGACAAACACCTACTTCTTATTTTTTCCCTGAAATTTAAGTACTATTGCATTGAAATTTCAAATTTTCACCAAATAGGATTTAAAAAATAAAAATAAAACTAGTATTTTAGAAACTACATTAAATTTTCTACAAATTCTATTCTTACATACTTTTGAAATAATATAGATAACTTATTCAAATTTTTACGTCAAGTTGCCTAACTCGAATTTTTCTGATTTTTTTGCCACTTAAGGGCTTATTTTTCCATGATGATACTGCACATACCCATTTCTAGATTTTAATATTAAGCATCCATGCCATTTTTTTCCCATACACCAAATATGTTAAAGAAGTGAGCATAATTATGATAGTTCATATCTATGCAGTTTGGCCCTTTTCTATCAATTCTCCTTAACATATTTTCCCGCAACATGTACGTGAGGATCAACTCCTCAATACGAGCAAGAATATTGTATGGAAGATAAGGTTGGTAGTTGGTCAACCAACTAGCCACCCATGCTTGTGAATTGTACGATACCTTCTATACAACTGGAGTAGCAGGTAGTGAAATTCTTGAAATGAAAGAGAAAACAACTTGTTCAAAGGGTACAACCGCATTCTCTAATTATAAAGACATTGTCAATGCAATGGAAAGACTGAAGTAGAAGTGAGAAAAGTGGAAGATATAGATAATGTTTTCACTGAAGAGGTTGTACCTATTCTTGGTAAATTAATGGAGTAGCATGTGCAGTATCTCATATGGGCATATGGAAATGCACGATTGGGACAACAAGAAATAAAATTTCAATAGATACAATAACATTATCTAATTAAACATCATAATCTTATTCATAAATACCGTTTTCATAGTAAAAAAAATATTTATTATCATCATCTCCCTCCACTCTTCTTGCAAAGGTTGTGCCATATAGTGATCATTACACTGCACACTACTTCTTTTCCTACCAAAGATGCAACACTGCTTCAATCAGTCTATAGGCAAACAACATATGAATTTTGCATTACCATAATGCAAAGAAAGCATGCAAAATATACTTGTACAAATAACTAACCATTGAGCTAAAAGAAAGAATGTCATCTTCAATTTGGAAAGAGAGCAAACAAATCTTACCTTTTAAGGCCATTAGTATTATAGTAATAGTGAAAAGTAAGTGTTAAAAAGGAAATCAATGCTGAGACATATGGGCTAAGTTAAAACTTGAAAGGGTATATGGACTGAGTTCAAATTGAAAGAGGTATATGAACCAAATTAGAATTAGGATCTTTTCCAAAGATTGATATAAAGTTACTCAATTGGGAAAATATAAGATAATGGGTAGTACAACTATTAGAAACAAGATGATTGGATTTGTGAAAATACGTATATAGAGAATAAGTCTTTATCGAAGGTACAAGGGCATAATTGGTGGGGAAGGATGACTTTAATGCAATATTATCTTTTTGTGCAAATTAAATGGTTAATTATTTATGAATTTATTGTTAGAAAAATTGGTTGAATAATATAGTACGAAAAGACACAATATAGTACTTTTAAAGATGGAGATAAGACTATTGACTTCTCTCAATTATAGTTGACTCTCTTATAAGTTGTATAAATGTAGAGAATGTAGGTCAATAAATAATACAACTATAATGCAATTAAAATTGTGAATGAATGATATTTCAATAAAAATTAAAGACATTCTCTCTTGATCTCTTTGTGTGTTTGAGTCACCTAGGAATTCTTTTTCAATGCATGTTCTTAGTCACTCGCTTGATATTCTTTGAAACTTAACGAAGCAACATGTGCAGTATCTCCAATTGGCATATGGCAATGCACGATTGGAACAACAAGAATTAAAATGCTTGAAATAAATGACAACAAAATTTTTAGCAGTTACTATAACAATATTATCTAATTAGAAAGACACTCTGAATGTTGGCTTCATTACATTCTTGGACTGTACAAGAAATTAACATTTTCATGACAAAATAGGTGATAGGGGACAGTGTGTTTTCAAACATGGCAAATAATGTGAGAATTGTATTTCTTGCAATTAGATGAAGAAAGGAAGAAAGGAAATTTGGACTGTATGAAACAGTCACTCAAAAAATTAAAAGTGAAACAAAACTTTTCATAATGAACTAACTATGTAGGGATAGTGTGTTTTCCAACAGTGCAAACAATCTATGACCATTTTTAGTGGTAATGAAAGAAAACATTTCAAAAGAAACAAAGTGACATGGGATAGTGTGTTTTCCAATAGTGCAAACAATCTATGACCATTTTCAGTGGTAATGAAATAATTTTTTTCAAAAGGAACAAAGTGACAAGGTACAATGTGTTTTCTAGCAATGCCAACACTATGACCATTTTATTTGTTCCAATAAGACTTAGAATGTGAAATGGATTTTTTATTGTACCAAATAGTTGCTGAAAAAATTGAAAGTGGACTTGATTACAGTCTTTGTCATAAGAAAACAAAATTTTTCATAATGAACTAACTAACACTTGGACTGTATGAAAATATTGTTAAAGTGGACTTCATAACATTCTTTATCACAATGATACAAAAAACATTTCAAAATGAACTAACTCACACGGGACAGTGTGTTTTCCAACAATGCAAAAAATGTGAGCTTTTCTTTTGCACAATGTGTATATGGAAACACACAAGTGGAGCAGGATGTACTAAAATGCCTGGAATGAAGAAGGGAACTGCTATGATAACACTTGTAAGGAAGCGAGCAATGTGAAAGAGATAGATATTTAGTTTTGACTAAACATATTCTTCTTTCTCTTCACAGGTTGAGGAAGGATCGTGTGCACTATGCTTACCTATAGTTGAAGGTTCACTGAAGTATGCTTGTGCAATCCTTAGTAAATCTTGAAGAATTAACAAAGTGAATGCATTTTGGCTGACATTAGCTTATCACCATAACCATTTTTTTATAAGGGAGCATGGTATTGCATAATGTCATACCAAAAATTGAACTTATGTATGAATAGTTATTATATTTGAACCATACCTTCCATTGGGTTTACACTCATGAAAGACAGTCATCGGAGATGACTCCTTTTCCTAGATTGGAATGCTAAATGGAACAAAAAAGGCCAAAAAATAAATCTAAAATTTTATGACTTGGTAGAAGCACATACTAGAAAAAGAAATCTACAATACCATTTCCTATTACAATATAGAAATTGAAATGGGGTTTCTCATAGTCACTCATATTAGATGTTGTATTCTCTACCACATCCATAGAAGCTACACCTAAAGTCTCACATTGCATATTGACATTTACATTCAAGCTATTGTTCACGGAGAAGGGAAAGGAGTCATACAGAGGAGTTCGATGATCTAACTATTTTGTAGTAGGCTTTGTATGATGGGTTGCACGTTGATGATGATCCCTACATGGACTAAACCATGGACGCATACAAATGGTGCTAGTTTCAGCTTCATCAAGATCATGAATGAATTCAAATGACAATGCATTTGATTGTTGTAGGTCCTATAGAAACCTCTCCACACACTATGCGTATGATTGCACCTGTTGTAGACATCGTGGCGATGTATGCATCACTTTGTTCAAGAGTTCATTTGTGTCATTCCAAATAGAAATTTTGAGCACATATTCATCATACACATGAATGATAGAAGGAGCTTGTGTAGGGTTGATAAGATTAGGATTGTTTTCTTCGACATCCCCCTCTGACAATGTCTTGTTCAAATCTATCCCTTTATTAATTGGTTGACCTCACCCGTCTAAATGACCACATGGAAGAAACTTGTATTAGGCAGTAGAAAATGGAAAAAACAATTGACTCTCATAAAGTAATGCAATTCAAATTGAAATTAACTTACCGTGGACCACCCCTTCAATGATGAATGATCTTTTAATCAAGTCAATAACCTTCAGGACATGTTTGCAAGTGTTCCCCTACAAACTCCAAGGGAAATCATAAACAAAAAGGTGCTCCCCAAATTTTTGAACAAGGTAGCACGGTCAGACCTACTTTGAATTTTCATCTAGTACCACCCAGGATTTGTTTCATCAAGAATACAATGATCATTTGGAATTGCCTTGGCTCGCTCCAAACTAGATCACATATTTGAAGACTTATGGTTTGTCAAAAAACCATAATATTGCAACCTTTCCTTTTTCCTATAGAATGGTTTCATTTTATACACAAGTGTGTAATATAATTAGTCCATTCTTCTAGTGCATTTTTTAGAATTATCACACAAGTACCAAGTTTTGAGTGTGTAATGGTATGACTCAATGGTTGCATTTGTATCCTAGTTGGCATGTGGGAATAGTCTGCAAATTTTTGCCCAAATGGCTATGAAAAAAATTCCAATAGTCAGGTAAACCACAACGTATTATAGGTAACATCAAAGAATGTGAATGGTATGAATCTTATGAGGTGACGAAAAAATTGATAACTCAATAATTTGACCTTCTCCTTTGCACCAGGTCTTGTTGAAGTACTCTAAAAATTAGGGCTAATCATTGAAATCCTCAAATAAAGAGTTCAATAGATGGGTGACACTATCTTTGTTATCACCTATTTCCATCATGATCATGCCAAGCCTACAAAAGATGTCCATTTCCCTTTTCTTGGTTGTTTACTTATATACATTCTTCAACCGAGCCCTTTTGACATGCCAAAGGCATAGAAGCACATGACATTGAAAGACAACCCTAATAGAAAATACAAATGATATTGTTTACCACTCATCTGCATGAGAAAGTGGAATTGAAAATAAATAGAAAATGAGAAAGGTACACAAATGAACAAAGAGATGCACATACTGTATGGCTTGGATTTATACATTTGGATCATTAATAAAAGATGCATTGATTCTCTAGTTAGGCCTCACTCTTCTTCCACAGTCATTCAATACCCATAGCCACATAGAGATGTCCTCAATCTTGTTTCATGCAAAGACTACCCATGCACTTGGCACACCACTCTATTGCTCATCAAAAATGAGGAAAGTATACAATGGAAACTATAGACATAACAACTCAACATGAGCATTGTTAGGCTTATAGCCACTAAGATCATTGAAAAGGAAAAGAACTATTTGTGAATGTTTTTAAGGTCTCACCCCATATTTTTTAGTGGCAAATGTGGAATCCATCAAGATGACTGAATTGTGTGAGTGGCTAACCATCCTATCCAGCATCCATGGATTCCAAACCTCAATAAAAAAAGGTGTATTGTTCCCATTGGGCCATTGAAAGTAGAAGAAGTTGTCGAAGTCCTATCCATTCCATAGTAGGATACTTGTCAAATCGACTTTGTGTTTTTGTGCATTAGTAGAACACACCTTTCTCTAGGCATTCATTACATCCTTTCTTGTAAGGAATTGATCTCTCTTTGACATCATGCCACATAAGATAGGATCATTGATGTTTCTATCTAGTATTGCATTGACACTAATGTCCATGAGAAAAAGGCTTTCAATATAGATTTTGCACTCTATGGATAGATTAGAAGCAAACATAGAACACCTATCTCCACTTGTGTCATAAATGCCATGGAAAAATTGATTGTTTTTATCAATGTGAAACATTTCTTTGTAGATAATATAGGTAACGTTGGGTTTTCCATTCATAACCTTTACCATGAAGCGGTATTGACAACCAAGCATTTGTATAAATGCCTTCTATTTTTGCTTCTCTGGTGGAGGCTAGTCTCTGAGGTTTTTAGGACCGTATTGATACCAGTAGCTGTGAAAAAGGAATCATCTAATCATGTTAAAGCAAGAGAGAGTAAAATATCATTAGACCATGCAAATGAATGTTGAAAGATAAAAAACTCTAATACCATATTGTTTTGCCATATTTTTTGTCATTGAGGGGATGGGTGGTGGTAGGTTCTCTTGTTTTCTTGTCTAGAAATTTAGTTTCAAAACCTTCAACGGAAATTTCACTGCGAATGAAATCATCAAATCTCATATGAGGAATTGTTGCAACAAGGTCATGGACCCTTACATTCTTGATGGAAATAGGAGTCCATTCCAAATTGAAAGAGGAAAAAGGAGAGCCTCCTTTTTGTACATCTTCCATGTGTAATTCGTCTTGCTTCTTCCATTTCAAACCTCTCCCCATTCTAGGAAAGGACGGAATTGGATGAATATTTAAAATTAGTATGGATTGTGTCAAGAAAAAAAAAGAAATCATTCATTGAACATAAATAAAATGTGCTTGCAATGTTGTCATCCACGTCAAACCAATAGGAGGTTACTGGCTTCAACTGAGGAAAATTAAAGGTGATAGATTGAATCAAGCTACACATAAAATTTAACACAAACACAGGCTGTAAATTGGACTGTCCATCTCAATGAACAAGTTGACATAGACAACGACAATAGAAAATCACAACCAAAACTTTTGATGACAACCTTGTATGTAAAAAAAAAAGTGCATCCATTGCTGCCAGCAATGCCAAAATGATAACATGTTTGTTGCATCTATTGATAAAAAGATGAACCAGTAATGGAGAGAATGAGGAAAGGTATAAAGGTGTAAAATTTTCTATCAATCATGATGTAAGTGAATGCAAGTTGGAAAACACAATGTGTAGATGAACCTCCACGTAGACATAAAGACTACAAGTAAACTCACAACCCTGCATGTAAATATAACAAAGATTTTAGAGTGTATGGGGTGTCCAAACCTCTTTTACTTGAGGAGGCATGCTGTGATATTCAGCCTTCCATTTCACATGACTTAACATGAGGAGAAAAATCACATCTAACAATTAACGAAATAAAAAAGTGAAGGTTGAACCACACGATTAGTGGTTCAAACTAGAACTTCGTATGTGGCGTAGGAGTGTAACGTGCATAATAGTATGTAATTACTTATACAATAGCAAGAACAAATGTATTATCATGGGAAGATACTTTGGTTGTGTTGCGTGTGTATGTGTTAAAGGAGAGGAAGGGTTAGAGGGCAACCAAAACCTTTGATGACAACCTTGTATGTAAAAAGAAAAAGTGCATCCATTTGTGCTAGCAACGCCAAAATGATAACATGTTTGTTGCATATGTTGAAAAAAAGATGAATCAGTAATGGAGAGAAAGAGGAAAGGTATAAAGGTGTAAATTTTTTTATCAACCATGATGTAAGAGAATGTAGGTTGGAAAAAACATGTAGATGAACCTCCATGGAGACATAAATATCACAAGTAAATTCACAACCCTGCATGCAAATATAACAAAGATTTCAGAGTGTATGGGGTGTACAAACCTCTTTTACCTAAGGAGGCATGTTGTGATATTCAACATTCTATTTCACATGACTTAACATGAGGAGAAAAATCACATCTAGTAATTAATGAAATAAACAAGTGAAATTTGAACTACAGGATCAATGGTTCAACCTAGAACTTCATATGTGGCATAGGAGTGTAACGTGCATAAAAGTATATGATTACTTATACAATTGTAAGAACAAATGTATTATCATGGGAAGATACATTGGTTATGCTATGTGTGTATGTGTTAAAGGAGAGGAAGGGTTAGAGGGCAACCAAAACCTTTGATGACAACCTTGTATGTAAAAAGAAAAAGTGCATCCATTGTTGTGAGCAATGCAAAAATGATAACATGTTTGTTGCATCTGTTGAAAAAGAGATGAATCAGTAATGGAGAGAATGAGGAAAGGTATAAAGGTGTAAAAATTTCTATCAATGATGATGTAAGCAAATGAGGGTTGGAAAACAAAATGTGTAGATGAACCTCTAAGTGGACATAAAGACTGCAAGTAAATTTGCAACCCCACATGTAAATATAATAAAGATTTTAGAGTATATGGGGTGTAAATTTTTTTTTACCTGAGGAGGCATGTTGTGATATTCATCCTTCCATTTGGTGTGACTTAACATGAGGAGAAAAAGCACATCTAGAAATTCATGAAATAAGGAAGTGAAGGTTGAAACACACGATGAGCGGTTCAACCTGCAACTTTGTATGTGGTGTATGAGTGTAATGTGCATAACAATATGTAATTACTTCTAAAATTACAAGAATAGATGTATTAGGGAAGACACCTTGTTTGTTGCGCATGTGTATGTGTTAATGGAGAGGAAAGGTTAGAGGGCAACCAAAACCTTTTTTCACTACCTTTTATGTAAATAAATGTGCATCCATTGCTACCAACAATGCCAAAAGAATATTTTTTTTTTTTTGCATCTATTGACAAAATCATGAATCAGTAATGGAGTGAATCAAGAAAGTCATATATGTGTAAATTATCCTATCAACCATGATGTCAACCAATGCATGTTGGAAAACATAGTGTCTACTTGAACATCCAAGCATACATAAATACCATAGGTAAAATATCAACCTCACATGAAAGAAGATGAAGACACCATAGTCTATGGGTTGTACAAACCTATTTTACCTGAGCAAGCATGTTGTGATATCGAGCCTTCCATTTGGGGTGACTTAACATGACCACCAAAATCGCATATGACAATTCATGAACTAAAAAAGTGCAGGTTGAACAACAAGATGAGAAGTCCAACCTTCAACTTTATATGTAACCTATAAGCGTAACATGAATAATAACATGTAATTACTTCTATGGCTGCCAACAGTGTGAAAAGAAGAAAACACGTTCTCTGCATCTAATGATAAAAAAATGACTCAATGAACATAGGCTAAAACAATTTTTTTTTGTGCATTTATTCATGAAACATATGAAGAATTTAGAAATAAAATTTAACTGTATACCACAATTGCAATAAATTGTGAAGCTCACTTGCATTGAAAACCGCAGTGAATGAGATAGATACTATGTTGAATTAGGAGATTGTTTATACTCTTGATTAATTGCCAAAGAAGCATCTATAGTATGTGCAAAGGAAAATAAACAATGCAAAGCTATGTGTAGCAGGTTCTATAATTTATGAAATTGAAAAGGAATTTTCTCTACAAACACTTGAAGACAATGAGATCAAACTTAATGAGATAAATATTATTTAAATTGAAGAGATTCTTACCAGTCTTGAGAAGTTGACGAAGGAGTACATTCAGTATGTGCAATGGACAAATCACAATGCAAAAGTGGATAAAGTCGAGAGATTTTGTATTTGCATATGAATTTTTCTAAGCAGAGAAAATGAAAGATGATCCTATAATTGGATTTCAACTAGTGAACTCAAACATATTTGAACATAAAACTAAACATGGCCAACAAAATAACATCAAGTAAAAAAGCAAAAAAATCCACCCTTTAGCTTACAACAAGCAAAAATATTGAAATTACAACCCACAGTGTTTTCTAACAAGCCTATAGTTTATTAATTTGAGAAAGTTGAAACACAATTTTTAGTCTACCTGAGACTTGTTATATATTTTGAAGATGTTCCTTTCATTACATTCGTATTGTGTAAACAAGGAAAGGTTTTCATTGAAATCATATTGTTTGTATAATCTATGGTTGGAAAACACAGTGCGTTAAGGTACCTATGACCCACATATGTTGGAAAACCCTCTATGTATAAGAAAAAAATTGGTTGGTCACCCCTTAGATAAATATGGTTACTTTTATGTATCCCCCGGCTGCAACTCCTCTCCAAATTCTCCACCCTTTAGCTCTGTACAAGCTCAACAAACTAACTCGCAATCTGCTATGTTTTCCTATCTGCCTATATTTTAATGATATCACAAAATCCAAACACAATTCATACTCTAAGTAATAGTTTCAAAAAGATTACAAGGTGCCTTTTCTTACATTGGTAGTGTAAGGTTTTCATTACACTCATTTTTTTATTGATAATTCAGTGTTGGAAAACACAGTGTTGAGTTTAGGAACCTAAGATATTCTTAATACTTCAAGAGGAGCGGTTACTAGAATGCATGAAATGAATAAGGAAACATCCCTAAAAATACTTGAAAATAAGCAAACCAAACTGTATGAGATATATAATGAATTGACTGAAGAGATTCTTCCTGCTCTTGGGAAGTTGGGGAAGGAGCATTTAAACTATGTGCAATGGGAAAATGACAATGCAAAATTGGTCACAATAGGTAGTAGAATGTATGAAATGACAAAGGAATCTGCTATAAAAATACTTGAAAAGAAGTAGACCATAGTGAATGGGACAAATACTATATTGAATAAAGAGAGTCAGTGTTGTTGAGAATTTTAGGAAGGTGCATGTGTAGTATCCACAATCAACATATGGCAGTGCAAAAGTCAAGCAACAAGTAGTAGAAAGTATGCAATGAAAAAGAAATATTCTCTAAAAACACTTGAAAAGGAGCAGACCAAAGTGAATAAGATAGATAATGTATCAAATGGCAATATTGTTCTTGCACTTTCCAACTTGATGAAGAAGCATTGTGTAGTATCTGCAATGGGCAAACACCAATGCAAAAGTGGATAGAGTCAATAAATTTTTTATTGCATATGAATTTATGCAACAAAAGAAAGTTCAAGAGATGATGCTATAAGTGGAGTTGAACAAATGAAGCCAAAGATTCTTCAACTTAAGAATTCCATGGAATAAATACAAGTCGAAATAGATGATAATGAAAAGGAAAAATTAGATCTTAGAGCAGAAAAAGAGAATCAGTTGGCTAGAGACATGAAAGCCATATGTGAAAAAGTAGACAAGTTTTGTAAATAAATTATCAAATAAAAACCATCTGCATTCTCTAATTAGAAAGAAACTCTCAAAGCTAAGCAAAGAGCAACTGCAAAGCTACAAAAAAGTATTGAAGACATTCAAAACTCTATCCAAAAAATGGATGTTGTTGTCTTAAGGGATCATAAGGAAGTAGTTGCTCCAAAGCTACAAATAAAGATGTGAAATAGAAGGTAGAAGCTCATGAAAATGAATACCAAGGGAGTGATAATAGGTACCAACAATGGGGATGAGCAAAAATGTGTGACTGGTCAACTTGGAGATTCAAAAGCAATAGTTGGAACTGCTAAAAATCTAGTAAAATAACATAAACACTACAATTAACCTCTTGGAAAATAAATTAAAACATTAAACAAAATTTTTATCATCAAAACAAAAGGAGTTTAATTAATGGTGTTGACACAAAAGTGCAATATAAAACACAAGAAGTTGAAAAAATAAATAGAACAATGGAATGTGCGATTTTGAAGACATTCATATAGTTACATTCCATGTTAAAAAATCATAGGTGTTAAGAAGCAATCAACCCACCATGAGACAACCCTTCACATTTAAACAAGGAGATTCAAAATAAATGAAACCCAACAATGTGTTTTCCAAATTACAATTATTTTGTGTGCTTTATTTTTTCAATCAAGTGAAATTTAAACACAAGAGTGGAATGTGTGATTTTGAAGACATGCATATTGTTTTGTAACATTCCATGTTGCAAAACTGTAGGTTTTAAGAAGCAAGCAACCCACCATGAGACAACCCCTCACATTTAAACAAGGAGATTCAAATAACTAAAACCCAACACTATGTTTACCAAATTACAATTATTTTGTGCACTTTATTTTTTTAATCATGTGAAAATTAAACACAACAATGAAATGTGTTATTTTCAAGAATTGGTTACTATTTTATAACATTCCATGTTACCAAACCATAGGTGTTAAGAAGAAACAAACCCATCATGAGATAACCATTTACATTTAAAAAAGGAGATTCAAATAACTGAAACCCAACACTGTGTTTTCCCAATTAGAATTATTTTGTGCAATTTTTTTTCAATCATGTGAAATTTAAACACAATAATTTGGAATGTGTGATTTTAAAGACATTCATGCTATTTTGTAACATTCCATGTTGCAAAACCTTGGGTGTTAAGAAGAAAGCAACCCACCATGAGACAACCCTTTACATTTAAACAAGGAGATTCAAATAATTAAAACCCAACACTGTGTTTTCCCAATTACAATTATTTAGTGCAATTTCTTTCCAGTCATGGAAATTTAAACACAACAATGGAATGTGTGATTTTGAAGACATTCATTTGGTTTTGTAACATTCCATGTTGCAAAACCATAGGTTTTAAGAAGCAAGCAACCCACCATGAGACAACCCTTCACATTTAAACAAGGAGATTCAAATAATTGAAACCCAACACTATGTTTTCCAAATTACAATTATTTTGTGCACTTTATTTTTTCAATCATGCGAAAGTTAAACACAACAATGAAATGTGTTATTTTCAATACTTGCATACTGTTTTGTAATCATAGGTGTTAAGAAGCAAACAACCCATCATGAGATAACCCTTCACATTTAAACAAGGAGGTTGAAATAATTGAAACCCAATACTATGTTTTCTCAATTAGAATTATTTGTGCAAATTCTTTTCAATCATGCAAAATTTAAACACACTAATGGAATGTCGGATTTCAAAGACATTCATACTATTTTGTAACATTCCATGTTGCAAAACCTTGGGTGTTAAGAAGAAAGCAATCCTCCATGAGACAACTCTTTACATTTAAACAACGAGATTCAAATAACTGAAACCCAACACTGTGTTTTCCCAATTACAATTATTTAGTGTAGTTTTTTTTCAATCATGCTAAATTTAAACACAACAATGGAATGTGTGATTTTGAAGACATTCATTCAGTTTTGTAACATTCCATGTTGCAAAACCGTAGGCTTTAAGAAGCAAGCAACCCACCATGAGACAACCCTTCACATTTAAACAAGGAGATTCAAATAAATGAAACCCAACACTATGTTTTCCAAATTACAATTATTTTGTGCACTTTATTTTTTCAATCATGCGAAGTTAAATTCAACAATGAAATGTGTTATTTTGAATACTTGCATATTGTTTTGTAACCGTAGGTGTTAAGAAGCAAACAACCCATCATGAGATAACCCTTTACATTTAAACAAGGAGGTTGAAATAATTGAAACCCAACACTATGTTTTCCCAATTTGAACTATTTTTTGCAATTTTTTTTCAATCATGCGAAATTCAAACACAACAATGGAATGTGGGATTTCAAATAAATTCATACTATTTTGTAACATTCCATGTTGCAAAACTGTGGGTGTTAAGAAGAAAGCAACCCACCATGAGATAGCCCTTTACATTTAAACAACGAGATTGAAATAACTAAAACCCAACACTGTGTTGTCCCAATTACAATTATTTAATGCAATTTTTTTTCAATCATGCTAAATTTAAACACAACAATGGAATGTGCGATTTTCAAGACATTCATTTAGTTTTGTAAATTCCATGTTGCAAAATCATAGGATTTAAGCAGCAAGCAACCCACCATCAGACAACCCTTCACATTTAAACAAGGAGATTCAAATAACTGAAACCCAACACTATGTGTTCCAAATTACAATTATTTTGTGCACTTTATTTTTTCAATCATGTGAAAGTTAAATACAACAATGAAATGTGTTATTTTCAAGACACGCGTATTGTTTTGTAACATTCCATGTTACAAAACCGTAGGTGTTAAGAAGCAAGCAAACCATCATGAGATAACCCTTTACATTTAAACAAGGAGATTGATATCAGTGAAACCCAACACTGTGCTTTCCCAATTAGAATTATTTTGTGCAATTTTTTTTCAATCATGCAAAATTTAAACACAACAATGGAATGTGTCATTTTGAAAACATTCATATTGTATTGTAACATTCCATGTTGCAAAACCATGGGTGTTAAGAAGAAAACAACCCACCATGAGACAACACTTTACATTTAAACAAGGAGATTCAAATAACTGAAACCCAACACTATATTTTCCCAATTACAATTATTTAGTGCAATTTTTTTTCAATCATGCAAAATTTAAACACAAAAATGGAATGTGTGATTTTGAAGACATTCATTTGGTTTTGTAAAATTTCATGTTGCAAAACTGTAGGTGCTAAGAAGAAAGCAACCGATCATGAGACATCCCTTCACATTTAAACAAGGAGATTCAAATAACTGAAACCCAACACTATGTTTTCCAAATTACAATTATTTTGTGCAATTTTTTTCAATCATGCAAAATTTCAAAACAACAATGGAATGTGTGATTTTGAAGATAATCATACTATTTTGTAACATTCCATGTTGTAAAATCATAGGTATTAAGAAGCAAGCAACCCACCATGAGACAACCCTTTACATTTAAACAAAGAGATTCAAAAAATTGAAACCCAATATTGTGTTTTTCTAATTACAATTATTTTGTGTAGCTTTTTTTCAATCATGTGAAATTTAAACACAACAATGGAATGTGTGATTTTGAAGACATTCATACTATTTTTTAACATTCCATATTACAAAACTATAGCTGTTAAGAAGAAAGCAACCCACCATGAGATAACCCTTCACATTTAAACAAGGAGATTCAAATAATTGAAACCCAACATTGTGTTTTCCAAATTACAATTATTTGTTCACTTTATTTTATCAATCATGCAATAGTTAAACACAACAATGGAATGTGTGATTTTGAAGACATTCATACAGTTTTGTAACATTCTATGTTGCAAAACCGTAGGTGTTAAGAAAAAGACAACCCACCATGAGACAACCCTTCACATTTAAACAAGGATATTCAAATAACTAAAGCCCAACAGTGTGTTTTCCCAATTACAATTATTTTGTGCAGTTTTTTTTCAATCATGCAAAATTTAAACACAACAATGGAATGTGTGATTTTGAATACATTCATTCAGTTTTGTAACATTTTGTCTTACAAAACCGTTGGTGTTAAGAAGAAAGAAACCCACATGAGAGAACCTTGACATTTAAACAAGGAGATTCAAATAACTAAAACCCAACACTGTGTTTTCCAAATTATAATTATTTTTGCATATTATTTTTTCAATCATGTGAAAGTTAAACACATCAATGGAATATGTGTTTTTCAAGACATTCATTCAGTTTTGTAACATTCTATGTTGCAAAACCATAGGTGTTAAGAAGCAATCAACCCACCATGAGACAACCCTTTACATTTAAACAAGAAGATTCAAATAACTGAAACCCAACACCGTGTTTTCCAAATTACAATTATTTTTGGCACTTTATTATTTCAATCATGTGAAAGTTAAACAAAATAATGAAATTTGTTATTTTGAAGAAATGCATACTGTTTTATAACATTCCATGTTGCAAAATTGTAGGTGTTAAGAAGCAAGAAACACATCATGAGACAACCCTTCACATTTAAACAAGGAGATTCAAATAACTGAAACCTAACACTATGTTTTCCAAATTATAATTATTTTGTGCACTTTATTTTTTCAATCAAGCAAAATTTAAACACAACAATGGAATGTGTGATTTTGAAGACATTCATACTATTTTGTAACATTCCATGTTGTAAAACAATAGGTTTTAAGAAGCAAGCAAGCCATCATGAGACAGTCCTTCACATTTAAACATGGAGATTCAAATAACTGAAACCTAACACTATGATTTCCAAATTGCAATTATTTTTTAAACTTTATTTTTTTAATAATGTGAAAGTTAAACACAATAATGGAATGTGTGATTTTGAAGACATTCATACTATTTTATAACATTCCATTTTGCAAAACTAAAGGTTTTTAGAGGAAAGCAACCCACCATGAGACAACCCTTCACATTTAAACAAGGAGATTCAAATAATTGAAACCCGACACAGTGTTTCCCAAATTATAATTATTTTTTGCACTTTATTTTTTCAATTATGCCAAAATTAAACACAAGAATGAAATGTGTTATTTTCAAGACGTGTATACTATTTGTAACATTCTATGTTGGAAAACCGTATGTGTTAAGAAGCAAGCAAACCACCATGAGACAACCCTTTACATTTAAACAAGGAGATTCATATAACTGAAACCCAACATTGTGTTTTCTAAATTACAATTATTTTGTGCACTTTTTATTCAATCATGCAAAATTTAAACAGAAAAATGGAATGCGTTATTTTGAAGACATTCATACATTTAAACAAGGAAATTGAAATAACTGAAATTCCAGACATTATGTTTCCCACATTACAAATTACAGGGTGTTGTAAAACCCTCTGCAACTGAATTGGTTAGCAGCCCTCACCTCAAATTGGCTGGTTTTCTCCTCCAACTCTTCCACGTGCAGACTGCCATTAAGCACTTAGATTTGGTCAGTTTTCTCCTCAAACTCCTCTATGTGCACTCAAACCTTTAGCTTTCAATGTGTAGACTAAAAATAAAGCGTGTATCCACCCTTCTTTCTCCAAAACAAAAAGGCACACACCACTGTCCTCCAATTTTCCTGTGCCTCAAAAAAGTAGCTGAAAGTGAAACTTCACGATGAAGATAAGACTCCCATGTTAATTGACTGATAGAAGGCAGAAAAGCCCACCTAACGGTGTCGTTAACTCCTACCTACCATCTCCCAAACATTTGGTCCCATCTTTCAATTTCGTCACTTTTATCCCTAGTGTGGCGAGCCTTGCACTATCACGTCTTGTCATGTTATGTATGTTTTCATGAGTTTTTGTATGTATGTATGTGTTTTTTGTCTAGGAGTTAGCTGACTCCCTAGAGCCATGAGGCATGCAAGGAGCTCCAGCTGCAGCAAAGGCCAAGCTCAGGCCATGGCTATGCACATGTGACTCTTCAATCACATCACCATCAACAAAAAATCATCCTATCAATTCTATATCCTTAAGCTCTCACTAAATATATAAAATAATTGAAGACAATTTTTTATAGGATTTATTATTTGCAGTTGGAGCTCCTTGCATGCGTCATGGCTCTAGTGGGGGGGATTTTTAAGGGGTGATCAAAGCTCTTCGGGGGGTTTTCCCATTGTGCATGCAGTGATTTTGCTAGGTAGGGTTTCTTTTGTTGTTTGTGGGGGCCTAAATTTTAGACTGTGTTTTGGTGGTTTCTTGATCAATCTTTATTATTTTGGCAGTTATGTACTTTTGTGCTATTGTGAGGGGTGTTGTTTTGCTTCTAACCCTTTTCATAGGATTAGAGCCCTTTGTTTTTTGGTAGGTATGGGATGTTTGAAAGAGCCAGTTGAGGCTATTAATTTAACCTTCAAGGATACAATTAATGGAGGAATTTATTCCTCTTTAAGTCATGATAAGGTAGTCAACTTCTTGGTTAATGCCTTATGTGAATCCATCAATGCAAATCAGATATACAATGCAACAAATGCTAATGGTTACTTGGAGATGACAAAAAGAATATGTCCTTGTTATTCAACTAGGCTCAGTTGTGGATGATGTGTTGTATTGAGTAGATCATGTTGTGATTAGAAAATTCATGGGCATCTAGGGTTTCACTTCCTTTCTTGGAATCATGGGTCCATTGTACATGGAACTCAAAGGGGGATATGGAAGTGATCATGACTATGGATAATTACATTTTTATTGTATTTCCAAGACTTGTAGACAAGATTACTTTTGAAAGTGGGTCATATTTCTACAATTAGACTAGCCTATTTATGAAGCCTTGGCATGTGGGTTTTAATCCGACAAAGGAGTTTCCCTCAAGAACACCTCTTTTTGTGCATCTTTTGAGACTTCCAATGGAATTTTGGAGATGATATCTACTACACATTATTTCTCTATTACTCGGTAAACTAGTGAAACCTTCCCAATAGATACTTGATCGTAAGGTATTTTCTTATGCCCATTTGAGTGCTGAAATTGATTTGAATAAACTGCTTCTAGATTCTATGAAAATCAAGTTAGAGTCTATTTCATGGATTCAACAATTATAGTATGAAGCATTATCTTTTAGATGTTGAATATGTCACAAATATGGGAATCTTCAACACAATTTTCCTAAGGTTTTCAAGTCTACCTCCTATAACGGATAAAAGGGAAAGCTTTGATGCCAAGATGACTAGGGATAAGGATGGCTTCATTCTAATCAAGTAACTTAACAAGGGGAGGGGGTTGAAAAGGCCCTTCAAAGAGAATCGATAAGAAGGATTTAAAAATAGGTTCAAAATTTTGGAAGCATTCGTTGAACATGACATGGTTCCAATTGAATCCAAAATCTAGCCATGGAGGAGCCAGTTGTTCTTTAGGTTTCAATCAAGCAATGTTGGCAGTGTGGACCAATTGTAGGAAGTTACCCCTTTTGAGATAATAGACAGATCAAGTTTAGGTCAGTTTAGGCTCTTCTATTCCTTTAGGAAAGGAGGCAATGTTTATGGCTTTTTCTGGGGATCCCCTTCCCTCTCAAGGTGGGGAGTATGATTTAGAGGGAGGACAAATGAAGAAATATTCTCTAGTGTTAGGTATTCAAGAAAATCCTCTTAAGAAAGGAACTTAGGAGAAGGCCTTGAAATTTGGTCACAAGAAAGATCTAGAAAAGGTGAAGTTATTTGGTGATGCCTTGGTGGATTCATGATCAGTTAGGCCGAATGACTCTCACTTCAAAAAATGATTGTCCTCTCATGGAATGCAATGGGTTTGAACAACATGCCTAGACAAAAAGGTTGTTTAAGGTTTGATCTAGATTCATAAATTGGATGTTTTTCTTTACAAGAATCTAAAATATTAGTGGAAGAAATTAAAGGCATTGCATCAAATCTTTGGTTGCATGGTTATTGTCAGTGCATTGGTACTCAAGATTGTGCTAGTGGGTTATCTTTTGTTTGGGACGCCTATAAGCTCACTGGGCACCCCATTTTGTTGGATCACCAACAGATGTGGGAATTTTGTTGCGGCTTCTAATGTAGATTTAGGAGAATCTATTATTTTTATGAATATGTACACTCCTATGGATCTTCTTGTTAAGGTTGATTTGTGTACCCATATTAAATATGTGAGATCTTTAATTCCTCTTCTTCCATGGATCTTGGTAGGGGATTTTAATGCTATTGTGACCTTGATAGAGAAACAAGGTGGGTTGGATAGGTTGGATGTTGCATCTTTCTTGCTTCAAGAGGGTATTGAATCTTTACACCTTGTTGATATTAAGCCCAATGGTTGACAGATCACTTGGAATTATAGAAGATGTGGTATATATTTTGTCTCAAAAACATTGGAGAAGTTCCCTGTTTCTAGCTACTGGATGAGTAATTGTTGGCTATCTACCTTCGAGATTTTGGATTAACAGGGTTCTGACCACTGGCTCATTAAGTTGGTAATGTATATGTTGTATATTTGCTTGAACCTTCGAAGCAAGGCCATCCTTTATTATTTCTCAGTAGAATATGTTTTATTATATTTGGAAAAGGAAAAGATTATCTTTTTAATTTCTAATGATTCAATAATTTGATTAAAACAAAATTCTAAGAAGATTTATTTTTGTAGATGTGCATTAGAAAATTTTGGTGGAGGATTTTTGTAGATGGTATATTCGATATATAATGATATTGCTAAACTCTCCTTTTCTTTATTAGAGAGTGGTTATTTTCTCATTATTTTTTTAAAAATGGAGGATAATGAGTTTATATGAAACTAAGACTCTTGGTTTAATGATAGAGATAGTAATTTATTGGTCCCTATACTCTTTTTCTAATATAGTACTAACAAACTTTATAAATTTTCATATGTGTATAACCTTAATGAAAGATAAAATCTATTTTGATCAAAATTTTGGTGGAAAAGTTAAGTGATTTCATTGAAACTGACCATGATCAAGTTCCTTATAGAACAAATTTGTGAGAGTATGTGCTATGGCTAATTTTAAAATTTTTATTTTTCAAGTTACATCAAGATTTTATCTTTCTATGTTTCCTAGATCCAATTTGTATGTTGAGGCAATTTCTTGCATATATTTTCAAATTAATAAGGTGGCTTACAAGATTGTATATTTTCCCTAACACTTGGAATTTTAGCTTATACAAATAGATTTTGAAATTTGGTAGCTTGAATGTAAAATTTGTTTGGTGAAACCATGGGTGATTTTTTGAGAATTTTGTGTCATCTCCTATAGGCCAAAAGGTGGGGAATTCTAGGAGTGATATGTATTTTCTTTTAAGATTGACAATTTAATTTCAAACAAAGAATTTCATCTTATCAATAAAGAAAATGTAAGCTTGTGAGGGAAATTAAAACATTCTTTCTTCTATAAAAATATAAAAAAAATCTTAATTTGAATGCAAGAAATCCAAAGCATTTTTGTGTATTTTAAATATATATAATTATTAATTAAATTTTAAAAATCTTTTGAAAAAATAAATAAAAAATGATTTTTCATCCAACCTAATTTAGTCAAAAATATATGAAATAAAAATAAATTATAAAACATATATCCATGAAGCCTATAATGCAACAACTTGTGGATTTGAAAAAAAAGACACAATTTGAAAGTTGTATGTACAAAATCTAGCCATAGTGTATGAGAAAAATAAATAACAATTAATTGTTTAAGTTGTAATGAGGAATACATTATAATTCTAGAATATTAAGGTTGTGGTTCCATGGAGAGAGGCTTCCTAGAATATGTCAACTATTGTTGCTCAGAATTCATAATTCTTAGGAGTCCTTATAACCATGGGGTCCCATGGATCTTTCAATAATGGAAAAGCCTATAAATTTGAGCTCCAAATTTTGATGAAATTAGTCGTCTCATGATTACTTTCTAACAAGGAATTATAATTTTACAATTATATAACTAAATCTACAATTACATAGCTAAAACCAAGAAAATATTAATAGGAATTTAAAAATTATAGGTCAATGACTCGTGACAAATTTTTTTAGGAAGCCAGTGGTGAAAACTTTCAGTCCCACCCCAAAGACACCCACTTAAATCTAAAAATTAGGCGATCCTATTTTCTTACACAAAATCATATTTTATCATGTACCATAAATTTTCTCTTCTACTCTATGAGACCTCTATCTAAGAATTTACAAGAGGAACCTTTTGTAAATATTAAACAAATAGAGAAACATAATAAAACAGAAAATAATGAACAAAAACAGAGATGAATTTATAGTGGTTTGGCAATTGCCTATGTCCACTCTCAAGCAGAGAATCACTTTATTATCAATCACCAATCAACTACTCAATACATGATCTGCCATACATACTTATACAAAACTCCTCGAATACGAAGAGATGGGAGAATACAAACGGTCATGTGACCGTTGGGCTTCACATCCCAACAATCTCCCCCGTGAAGTCCAATTAGCACAACCATGCACTGTCATCCCTGCATTTCCAATCTTATCTTCACCTCACAGTCAGGCTGAAAGTTTTCAACTTCGCCAAATATTGTTCACGGACATTGCGAATCAATCTTCTCCATGCAAAATTGGAGTCAACAATTTGTTGTATGTGGACCATCTCTTTTTCTATAATCTGGTCTTGTGCCATTAGCAACTCCCTCTTTAGATGCTTCTGTTCTTCCTGGATCTCAGATCTGTTAGCATTGCTCCAGTCCTGCCATAAATACCAAACTCCACGTGTATTTCCAAGCTCTTTGGCTATATCCTCCAAAACTTGACATCCAACACCTCTTGCATCAGAACCATTTCCTTGAAAAAATTCATTATACCCTTGTCGAGGGCCTGGCCAACCAGAAGCAGGGGCTGCAAGAAATTCAGCATGATCTACCCCCTTCTCGGTTTCATTTTCACCAAATTCCACTGGTTTCCCCCAGCTGGCAACTACAGTCTCATTGTACCACGCACTGTTCTCAGCCCATGGGTCACTAAAATCATTCAGAAAAAGGAATTTGTAACTACTACGAAGTGGGTCGAAGAAACTAGCGTCTACCTCATTGGTGGCAATGTAAAAATCTCTGCCCTCATTAAGCTTTGATTTCACAGTGCCAAGATCCAAGGGATGCTTAATTATTACGTTATAGTTATGTAAACATAGCCCAACCACATCCATCGGAGTATTGAAAACCCAGGCAAAATTGTGTTTAATCAGCCCCATGAGCAACACCCCGCACTGCTTCATCATTTCTGCCAGTTGTTTACCAGCAATCAGATCAACTACTGGCCTCTTCGGTTCCCTTTCATCCACCTTTCCCTATGCAGATCTTTTATGAATACTAGACTTCTTATTTTCCGGCGGTGGCATCTTATCCTTACTGGTAAGAAACTCTGAGTTTCGATAGTACTGATTCGCCTTTGGAATCTGTTTTTCCTTTGCAGCTCCACTGTCACACCCCACGGTCATATCGCTCTCAATGCTAAGAGGAAAAGTTGCTAATGCCATGCGCACTATTGTCCCGCAACTTTCATAGTGAGTCCTCAGTGCCCCCTCCATGGATGGATCAAGTCTACGATGTTGAACTGTTACACAACGCCTTAAGCATACCGTGTGTGGGAACCTTGTAATCACAAAGCTATCATCAACGTTGGAATTATCAGCCAGCCATGCGGGCCATTCGGAAGGATCCATGCCGCCCCTACACTGTTTAGCTTTGGAGGCGGAGGAGACAAGTGTTGCGGCGCCTGACTCGAATGAAAGGGCATGCATTTTGGCCGTGCTTTGGTCGCTTCCGAAGCGGTAGGCATGAACAGGGATCTCAAGGTGATAGTAGCATGTGCTTTGTCTGATGGAGGCTACGTCATTGTGAGAGATCTTCTCCAAAACTTGTAGAGACTGTTCGGCCAATTCCATGTCTTCAAATGTAAGCAAGCGCGCACAGAAACAGGGAATAGCACCATGATGCACAACACTAGAGCAAGAGGGAGGGAAAAAATCACAAAAATGCATTCGAAGCCCTGGCCGCCAAAAGCATGATATCGGGATTACCCTCTTGATTCAAAGACCCCACCAAAATGGGCACAAAGGAATCAATATTAAATCTGTCCAGGAAGTCATCTTGAATTCTGGCCAGCGCTTTCTCCTACAAAGACGAAGATAAGTGTCGAAAAGAACTCAGCCAAGGCGGCTCTGAGAGTGTTGCGATCTGAGGCCTCCTCAGCCCTCCCGACGGCGAATCTTCCCAGCGACATGATTTCTTTTTTGCCATGACAGCGCCTTCTTTTCCTGTAACGCCTCCAGCCTTCTCCAAATTTCTTGCAATTTCTCTCTCAGCCTCTTGATCGTAGCCACGACCTCTATTCTCCCCTCTTCCGCAAACGATTGATCCCTTCAATTTGTCAATCCCTACAAGAGGGAAAATAGTGGATGTCATTGCATCGTCTATATGAACCTCTTCACCTTGATCTCGTCCTTGACTGATTGATGCAACTTGGTTGGGACCTCTGCGCGGAAAACTTTGACCTGAGATAGGCAGAAACCCAACGACTCTGACATAATTTGGCCCGGATTCTTGACGACTCCCCTGAGGCACTGGTTGCCTCCATTTTTCCTCCACGCCAGTGCTGCTAGATGAATAATCACCATCCCTCAACCAGATGAAACGTTCTGCCTCAGCTTTTACGGAAATTCCTGACTTTTTTCCCGTCTTTTTTGTAATTTCTTGTTTTGCAGCCAAATTTTGATCAGATTCCAAAAGGTTAAGAAATTTATCAATGACGTCACCTGCAAGCAGGTCCTCGGGTTCATCTTCTCCCTCATCCTCAACACCAACAGGTTTGACTAGCTCGAGCTTTGCAACGCCATTTCTAGCTTCCGATGCTAAATCCGCAATGGGATTGGGCATGGGATTTTCTTTTGGAGCCCAAGATACTTCCCCATCACATAGGAATTCACTCTCTTCCAAAACAATCTGCAGAGCACTTTCAGACCTTCCCTTGTCTAGTTCCTCTGCCCCTTCTTCATCTCTTGCTCTCTTTCTCCTTTTAGATTGTTTCCTTCTTCTACGTTTATTGCTCTTCTTCAAATTGTCATACTCCTCATAATAAAAAATATCAAGAGTATTTACAAATGACACTTTCTTCTTCTGTGTTGCCCAAAGATCTACCCGAGGTGCCCTATCTTCAAACCAATACTCGGAAGCCCCATCAATTCCTCTACTGCGATTACTACCAGATTCCAATAGGCCTATGAAATCTTCCATAACAAATTTAGTCTCTCCTTCAATCGGCGATTGTTTCAAATCCTCTTCTTCGGTCGAATCCAAACTGCCAAGAAATTCTTTAATGATAGAATCAGCCTCATCATCATCAAATACAAAATTAGTTATACCCATTAAGATATATGGGAAGTACCGAGAGGCCTCTTCAGCTTCCATATCTGCTCCTTGGTTTTAACCAACTCAGCACTATTCCATAGCTTTGATACCAATTGTATATATTAAACAAACAGTGAAACATAATAAAACAGAAAATAATGAACAAAAATAGAAACGAATTTATAGTGGTTTGGCAATTGCCTACGTCCATTCTCAAGTAGAGAATCACTTTATTATCAATCACCAATCAACAACTCAATACATGATCTGCCATACATACTTATACAAAGCTCTTTGAATATGAAGAGATGGGAGAATACAAATGGTCATGTGACCGTTGGGCTTCACATCCCAACACCTTTTTCATTTTACTAAATATGATTAAAACAAAGTTGATTAGTTTGAAGAGTAGAGTCGATGAAAATTTTATAATAACACTTAATTATATGATTCTTTAAGATTGTGGAAAATTTGGAACTGCCATTTGCCTAAATCCCACGTAATGGCAAGACATTTTTGGAAGAAATCTAATGCTAAGCTAGAAATGTTAACACTTTATAGTCATATATATATATATATCAATATATCATTGTTATTGTTTTTTACATATAAATAGATTTAAAGAATGGGATTTGTAGTGGTCTATAATGATCTCATAAAAAGGTTTGCTAAATATTTTAGTGGATGCATAGATTTATAGCAATGGGAGAACTTTAAACTTTAATCTTAATTTTTTAAGTTTGATTTTTAATAAATAAGACTTTTAATAAATAAGACTCTTATTTTTTCTTAAGAACTAAAAGAAGAATAATAAACTAGTTGAGACTAAATCTAAAATAAAAGACTGAAATAAACTGTATAAGATCAAGCCTAAACATAACTTTCTTAGGAATTTGAGTTACATGATATTTTTTGACAATTATTGAGGTACGACATGTGGGAAAAAAATCTGCTAAATGGATGGAGAAATTTGTACCTCCACTCTAAAAAAGAATATCCAGGACATAAAAATAATAGCCTCCTAATTTCAAAGATAAGGTTCCAAGTTTTCCACATAAACATCCCATTTTATAAAATAGCTCTTAAAACATCTTCCGTCTACCGCATCCTTAGTTTTGCAGGGTACGTTAAAATGCAGGCACATGTAGACGACTCCTCATCATGGACTTCATATATTCATTTGGTAAAGCATTGTAACCATCATTTAGTTTTGGATTATAAAAACTTTGTCAAATTATTCAGTAAAGCATATTAAATTTGTTTAGAGTTGATTTTATTTGTTGTGGGTTGTCACGGTATTTGCGCAGGTTCAGCACTTGATTGAGAAGTGTTTGGTGTTTAACATGGATCAACAGCAATGTGCGGAGGCACTTTCTAAGCACGCCAATATTCCACCTACAGTAACCGTTACAGGTACATTAAATAATTTCAACCTTTTTCATATACACGTTCCTTTTTGTGTAGTCACTATTTCATTGCTTATTTCTATTCCTAGAAACTCTTATGGTCAAGTCGATTTATAAACTTCTAAAAAGTTCGAATAGTTAATTTAAATTTAATTGAATGAAAATAAATTTGACAGAACAAATATTCTCAGTTTCAATATTAAGTAAGAAATTCATGATTCTTGAAAAAGTTAAAAGCAGCTGCCCTGCGCTATTTTAACATTTAATCTAAACCTTCCACAGTTTTTCCTTAGTTCTATCTCCTCCTTGGCCATTGGCCTGTAAATCTACTCAAGTATGAATATTTTTGTAAATGTTTGATCTCTGTTTTTTTGTTTGATTGAATTGAATTAAAGATTCAACTGATTAATACCTTCTGTTTGCTTGTGATGTGACTTCAAAAATCAGTGTTGTTCATAGAGAAACCTGATTAGGCCTCTTTGATTGACTGATTGCAGTGTGGAATGAATTGGAAAAAGAGAACAAAGAGTTTTTCACGAGGCATAACGAAAAGAGAGAAGAAAATCCAAGCCATGAACTGAAACAGATGTTGGATGATATAAGCGCTAGATTTTATAAACTCAGTCTGTGAAAGATCATTATGAATTATTTTCTACCGAGCAATGTGTTGTAAAGGATAATTATATGGTTATAAGCTTGAGAGTTTAGCAAATCTTGTGTTCTATAGTTTGTTTTCTGGGTAATTAAAAAGTAGAACATTTCTTAAAATAGTATGACAAGATGTTATTATTGACAGCATTTATGAAAGGTCAACTGTGCAGTAAAAACACTTACACAGTCTAAATTAGAAATATCAATGATCAATAAACAATCTGCACTTGTACTTGCAACAAAATTTCTGTTAGTTTACAATCTCATGAAAAGGCAAGCCTTAATATTCTTTCATTTTTTTTTGGTTGGCAAGCGTTTTTTTTATCTTGAAGTTATGAATTAGAGATATCACAAATATGGGACTGTGGTCAAGTCTGCCAGCACATTAGATCAATGAAGGCATAGTGCCTGCGATCACAATAAACCAGTGGAGATTTGAATGCTAGTGACCACAACAATAATACCGCCATTTAACCATCACACTATGCCATAAACCCAAAGTCTTAATATTCTTATTATTTCATTTTTCTTTATATAATTGTTTTAGCTTATTGCTCTTGTAATTTTGTTGTCCCTGCTTCTTGTATGGCTGCTGTTCTTACCTTGCTGAATGACATTCTGCTGTTTCAATCACTGTAATCAGATCTATGTTGTGTGCATATGTACTTATTAAATTTGCAGTTCTTTACTGCATTTTGTTCTTTGTAATAAGCATTTTCTTATTAATATTATATTTTAAAATATTATTATAATGAATTATTAACAACCTTATTGATTAAAACATTCCACCTATTATTATTATAATCTTCATGTTAGTGAAAACCATTATTATACTCGAATATGACAGTAAATAATTGTATGATCAAGAATTCGTTTCGCATATGAAAGAATGATAATAATTCTTCCTCGTGTATTGAATATTGGTGAATTGGGTTCATGCATCTGTTGAAGTTTAAAACTTTGAATGGGAGTGAGGGGGACTTCACTTGTGCTCGTTCCATGTCACATTGAAAAAATGAACGTTGGAGGACAATTTTCAGCAATAGAAGTAGACAATTTTCAACAATAGAAGTTATTTTTGGATACTATTTTATTTAATTGAGAATAAAGTTTTAAATTATATAATGTTGTCTTAATTTTTTTTTTATAAATATTATTTAATTTAAAATATAAATAATTTTTAGAATTATTGTAAATAAATAAATATGATTTTTATTTAACAAAGTAAATATATTTTAATCATTTTAAATTATTATTTTTAAATTAAAAATTATTATATTTATAAATTCATTAATATTATAGTGTAGGGGCGAGGGGCCTAGTTTGATTGACTAAAGTATTTTGCAAGAGGTCATTAATAATCGTAAGATCAATAATTCGTAATGATAGAGAGATAATCCTTGTGTATTGAATATTTGTGAATTGGGTTCATGCATGTGTTGAAGTCTAAAACTTTGAATGGGAGTGACGAGGACTTCACTTGTGGTCCTTTCACATCACATTGAAAAATAAGTATTAAAAGCACAATTTTCAACAATAGAAGTTATTTTTTTTAAATTGGATAATATTTTATTTAGTTGACAATAAAGTTTTAAATTATATAATGTTGTCTTAAATTTTATTTAACTAACATTATTCAAAATATAAATAATTTTCATAATTATTGTAAATAAATAAATGTGATTTTATTTAGCAAAGTAAATATATTTTAATCATTTTAAATTATTATATTTATAAATTCATTAATATTATATCATAGTGTAGGGGGAGGGGCCTAGCTTGATTGACTAAAGCATCTTGCAAGAGGTCATTAATAATTGTAAGATCAATAATTCATAATGAAAAAAGATCATCCTTGTGTATTGAATATTTATGAATTGGGTTCATGCATCTGTTGAAGTCTAAAACTTTGAATGGGAGTGACGCGGACTTCACTTGTGGTCCTTTCTTGTCACATTGAAAAATAAGTGTTGAAGCACAATTTTCAACAATAGAAGTAGAAAATTTAAGTTATTTTCTAAAATTGAATAAAATAGAATATTTTATCTACTTTATTTCTTTTATTTAATTGACAATAAATTAAAATTATATAATGTTGTCTTAATTTTTATTTAGTAAATATTACTAAAAATAAAAATAATTATCATAAATAAATAATTTTGATTTTATTTAACAAAATAAATATATTTTAATTATTTTAAATTATTATTTTTAAATAAAAAATATTATATTGATGGATTCGATAATCTTATATCATAGTGTATAGATATAACTTAAATATACTTATTAGATTTGATTTTTTTTACTCAAATTTTTGTTACAATGAAATTAATAGTTTTCTTGTTTAATACAGTCAATATTTTTGGTACATATATGATTAATTAGAACTATATATTTAGAATATAGAAAGATTAAAATGTTTGGGTAGTTATCATTTAGTTCTTTCCAATGTATTGTAATTAAGAGACTATATACCTACCACTAATCCAATTATTCATGTTCACACATTCTTATATATGCAATCTACCCAATTCTCATGCTCACATGTGTTCTCATGCATAGAATATCCATTATGATCTAGTCCATTTGACTAGTTTGTAGTTCTAAGGTTGATCTCAGAGTCTCATGAACTCATCCCCTCTATCACCTCACCCCAATTTATTGTTTTAAATTCAAGCATGATTAACTTCATACATTTATTCTTTCCACCTATGGTTGACTAAACAAAAATTTATGGGATTTGTTGCTATGTTCTTGTATTTAAAGATATATAATGCATGCATCCTAATCATCAACAATTCGAGAGATAAATTTGATTATCATTCATATTACACACTTCAATTTCGAACATCATTTGCATGACTAGATATTTTTATATTCAATCATTATTTAAATTTTAGGGATTTATTGAGGTGAAAGTGTGCTTGTGATGCAAAGACAATCTTTTAAGGTGATATAATTCTCATTTAAAATAGTAAATAATCAATCTAAAAAGACACTTTATGACGAATCATGTATTAATATTAAAATATTCAACATTATTGGTCAATTTTTACTTGAGCTACATTTCAATCATGATCTACTTTTTTTTACTTCAATATCAATGAATGAATACAATGTAAATTCAAAAACTTGATAAATATTCTTCAATGAAAAAATATGCATTTCTAAACAACAAAACAAAAAAAAGAAAATCCTATAATATTATGGCACAAATGTTTATATATAATATTTCACTCTTCCATTATATCCATAGGCTAAGCTAGCTCATGGAAAAGTGGGATCAATAGCCCACAATATTATGTCCCACTTTTTTGTCAAAGTTGGACATTAATATCAATATTTTTTTAATAAAATTTCACTTTATAAAAAATATAGCAACTAAACCATTAATAATTTGGAGATGATGTGAACTAGTGATTTGTGAGGACTTTTATGTAGATTCAAAATATATTTTCTTACAAAAATTTAGAAATAAATTATTATTTGTTTTTACGTAAATTTTAATAACTTAACCCTGAGATCTAACTTGACTAGCTGGTTCCCTTAAAGAATCCCACTCTCAAGGGCTCCCCTTCCAATAAGTTGGTTTCCTACTCTGTAGACTCTCTAGAGGACAAAAATGAGAACCTTGAAGCTAGCATAAACTTTGTGTCTACCCCTCCCGCCTCTTTTAGAGTTGAAGGTACCAAATTTCCTAGCTCCCCTAATCTAGATGATGTTAACCTCATTTTAGACTGGGTTAAGTCTGGAGATATTCTTGCCTCTGCTAGAAGTGGCGTTGGTGACATTTTCAAAGTTTTGAAATGGGCCTATCAAGAAATTAATGGTCTTAATCACAAAAATAGGGTTCTTAATAGCAAGTTGGAGGAATTATAATTGAAGTTGTCCACTCTTAACAATGAAGAAGGAAAATGGAAAAAGAAAAATATTGGAACGAGAGAAGATAACATTGAGGAAAAGTATAAGACTTTGGAAGCTGAGATTGTTAAAATAAAATATAATATGAAAATTGTTGCGGAACAAAACCATAAAATGGTTAGGCACAATGCCATTATCATCAATGCAATGTCTGAAAAGTTGGAGAAGTCACAACAGGGCTTGTTGGTTGTTGATCTGGAAGAGGACAAGGATAAAGGTCACAACAAAGGCTTGTTTGTGTTAAAAAAATGTTCAATTTTTTCCAAACAACATTAACAAAAAAATGTCAACTTTTCAGATTTAAAAAATGATACCATTATTAAAAAAATTGAAGATTTGTCTCACAAAAAAATTGGAAAAAATAGTCTAATTGTAAAAAATATTTTTAATGCTCTAACCTCTATTTGAAAGACTAGTAATGAAAAAGATAAAAGGGCTGCTCGAAGAGTGATCACAACCTCACTAGTGTTAAAGGATGCAAGAAAAATGAGAGGGGGAGGTGAATCAATTGTCACAAAAATTCAATTTTAAAGCTTCAACATAAATCCATTGCATAATCACAGTGTTTTGTTATTAAACATAAGTAAGAGATACAAAATAGAAAGTAAGATAACACACTGAACACTAGATTTTACATGGAAATACCAATGAGGGAAAAACCATGGTGAGGATTAACTCACAATATAAAATTGTTCTAGAATAGAAAATTATAAGGCTCACTGCCAAGGGCTCACTGCCTAGAAGGGACTCATTGTCCAAAAACAAAAGGTCACTGCTTACAGGGAGGCTCACTTGCCTACAAAAATATTTATAGAACAAAGGAGGATTTATAGCCAAAATGAACTGAGAATAATGCACCTAACAAGTATTGATACAATTCTAGTGATGCTCAATACACTGACTGACACACTTCATTATATTCGCTCACTTTCACATTTTCTACTGCCTCATCAATCACGCTATGACTATATCTCCATTCTTCTTTCACTCATACTCACTCCAAATCATGTTCAACATGCACAAATATATACTCGATCTAGCCACAAGAATCAATTAGGTTGGCCTAATTAGATGCACTTCATATTTACCATCAATACCAACTTTAAGCCCCAATCATCCACAAAATATTTCCAAGAATTAATTCAAACATTGAGCACACTATATTAAGTCAACATAGATCAAAATAGGTCGCACATATATCGGCATAGCAAAATTAATTCACCATTTTATAATTACCCCAAGAAGTTGGCCAAGAATAGACTTCAAGCAAAAAGCAATAAACATTTATTGGTTGCCACAACGTTGTACAAGCACCAAAGCACACAATATTTTGAACATGTATGCCTTCAACAATCATAAGCAATTTCCCAAAACCGTGAGCAATAACTATTGATTGTAGAGGGTGGACTAGAATACCATAGCCATGCACCAAGATGGTTCCTGTGGGCAGGGGCTTTAAGTGGCCACTTTTTCTGAAATCAGAAATACTGACCTTGGACATGAAATTGAGGATAGTTACATCTAAAAATTTTACATGGAACAAAACAAGGGATCAAAGTAGTTCGAAATTCATTTTTAAATGACTAATTTATTTTGAAAATGGTTGAGATTATGTGTTCAGGCACTTACAAAAATTGGTGTTGTTTTGGCTCTAAAACATAACATAGCAAACTCTTTGTACGACCCTAGCATGGTGAACTTCTTTGAGGTATTTTAAAATCACTACGGTCAGAAGTTAGCTAACAACATCTAGTTGATGCACAATTTTTCTACTACTTTTTTAATGAATATTTGATTTTTTACTAATTTTCTAAGTGGGAATTTCATAAAAAGTAGAATTTTTGCCGTGCTCCCCCTACAAATTTTTTAAAATAATTGATTTTATTTTTTTATTTTTTATTTTTAATTTGTAAAATGGAGTCTAGTTTCTAAAATGTAATTTATTTGAAATCTCTAATGAATACTTGAATTTATAACAAAAAAATAGCAAACACTACTTGGCAAAAAAAGATACATACAAACAAAGAAATTATGGATGAAAGGCTTAACATTGTCGAAAAGTGAAAAAAATTACATCTTTGGATAGCTAAGAGAGAACCTAACATTACCCATGTTTTCGATTTTGTGAATATTGAACTAGATGCAATCTGGATGGTGAGCACGGACCCAATTATGTGAAAATTTGTAGAATTTGCAAAAACACATCTCTGGCCTTGTTGGGAATGCCCTCCAAGCTTTTGGGTTGGTATTCCGCAAATTCTTTTCATTTTTCTTTGTTTTAACGTGAAATAACACGAAAGCATTATAACCGCAAGCCTGCGGCTATGAGTTTTAAAAGTTTTTTTTTCAAAGTGGCTACAAAATTGTTATCCAACTTCATGCACCTTACTCATGGGAGTAGCATGAATACTGGTTCAAATACTAGACCAAAATACCAGATTAGGCACAGCCTTAAACTTGTAATCACAATATGGTGACATCAGTGACAACACAAGACTGTAGAGATAGTCAATCTTCTTCATTTTTCCAACAATCTCCCCCTTTGTCATTGATGGCAACATGGAACAAAAAATTCTCCTTCAAACTCTCCCAACAATTTAAATTTCTCCCCACTACCAAAAATCTCCAATTCCAAATCTCTCCCCCTAACTTCAATCTCTCCCCCTTTGACATCAATGGAAAAGGGCGGCCAAAAAAGATGTACAAAAAAAAATTGAACATGGTGACATCAAAAGTCATAAAGATTCCAAAAAACTTCTAGATGACCAAACAATTCCTTCTCCCCTTCTTCTTCTTCTTCACAGTAAAAACAACAGAAATAGAACATTCAGGATTCAAGTAAAGATAACACTCTTCACCTGAAAAACTTTCTTATATCTCTCCTCAAGAACTGGACGCAGCTTCTTCCAGTTAAAAGTAGCTACTCCATCCAAGTGCAAATGCTTTCCAATATGCCCAACAGAGTAAAAGATGTGAACAATATGAACTCTGTCCTTCAACATCTTCTGCATCAGTAAGAATTCTGGAAAGATGTTCTAACCGAACCTCAACAATTTCCTTAAGAAGCCAAAAAGTCTTAACTACATCATCTCTCTGCCTTTGCACAACAACCAATTCAGCTTGTAGTTCACCAACTCTCAATCTTTGATTTCCTTCTTTATCTTCAAAGATGTCAAAACTCTTTCCAATACTATTTACTTTAGACTCAATTGCTTCAATTTTACTTTTGAAATTGTCTACCATAGTAGGCCACCTAGAGACAATACTTGTAAATATCAGATATTTCTTTAATGCACTTCTTTGTTTCCATGATCAGTTTAGATAATCTCCCTTTAGCTTTATTACACCTCTTTTCAACCAAAGCTTCAAATTTATGTCCTTCTAGACCTTCAAGCAACATTCTCTCTTCAACAATCTCAACAAGATTTTCTAGCAAGAAATTAGAAACAATTGATACACAATACCTTTTTGAAGTAGGTATTCTACCAAAGCATCATCAATTTTCAATCTGTCAATAGGAGAGGTTACATTCCATAATTCACCAAGCTTCTTCATCTTCCCCTTAACTAACATAGATTGGATTCATCAGAGGATACTTTCTCCTTTTCTTCTGAAATGTCAATGATATCTTCAGTTATAACTTTCTTCTTCTTTGATTCCGGAGGAGATGAATCATGAATGACCTTGTAATGTTGAATAGAAACACTATCTTTGTAATGACGAATACCAACACCATCAATCTCCAAATGTGGACATCACTGGAGACACCATAAACTATGAACTTAATGATATACTAATGCAACCTCCTGACCCTTTGTGAGCCTTTGAAATCAATGACAAATCAATGATCAATGCTAATCCAACAATTATTATGTGATTCCTTGTCAAATTTATCACAAGGTATAGCTTTGGTATGGTCGACATATGATGAGAAGCCTAAATGTGGGCATGACTTTATCACTCTACCAACCTTTGGATACTCACCTAGTGAACAACCTGAAGTTCCATTGCCTTAAAGTGATCACACATTTTTGGACAAAGAGCTTATATATGATCTACATCGCGTTGGAAAAATGGTTGAGGTTTGATCCACCTCTTTTTTATTTTTTCTTGTTTTTGTTTTTCTTTCTTTTAGTCATTGACATTGCATGTTTGTGTATCTTGATGTTGCATATCATACACTTTGTGTGTGTCCCTTTGTGCTTATGTTGGTTTGACATAGGCTCTTGTATATAGGGGGCTTCACCACCCCCTTGATCTTTGTCATCCTAGACCATCCACATTGGTACATGGGGACCCCTCTTGAATGTCTACTTTAGTGTGAGTTTGAAGCAAGTTCCTCCTCTTACTAAAGTGGGGGCTAAATGTAATGATGGAAAATGTATCCACCTACATTTGAAAACTTAATTTGGGAATGATTAACATAAAAATGGACCTAATATCACCTTGATATAGTGTTGTAATGTGTTTTACATATTCACATTGGATTTAGGGTTCTTTTAAGCTAAATAGACCTAATTTTACCTTAATTTAATGTTGTAAAGTGTATTTATTTACAACTTCACATTTAGTTTTGGGCCCTCTTGCATTTAAGACATTCATATAATCATTAATAGGCCCCTAATACCTATATTATGCTTCTCGAGACATATTTCAATGGAAATCCTGACATAGACATCAAATATACTTTATTTCTCAACTCCTTAACATTTCCTCCACCTAAAAATGCTTAGTGGGACCCATATTCCACCTTGGGCATGTGAGTCCCATCCAAATGGGACCTATATTCCACAAGTGGAATATGAGTCCCATCTAGCCCCTTTTTAGGGTTTTGAGGGAGAAATTAAGGTTTTAAGTTCAAATTTCATGAATGTTGGCCTCTAGGATCTAATAAATGGTAAGTTGGGTGGATTTTCTATATAAACAAGGTCTCAAATAATTATTTACCTAATCCTTCATGATATCAACATAAGATATCCAGAGTTAAGCATTCTAAGACTTCACAAGAGTTTCAAGAGAATTTTCAAGAGCATTTCTGAGGCATTCAAGGGTAGAATTCTTCATCATTTGTTGCAACAATTCAATATCCATTATCATCTCAAGGTCATCAAGCATCAAGCATGTTGTTGAGCTAGTGTTGTGATGTAACATTAAAGATCCATGATTAAGCATTATTCTACACTTATTTCAAGATCTAGATCTACATTCATCATGGCCATTTCATGTTAGATTGCAGATTTATAAGACATCATTCAAGGTATCAATGTTCATGTTTCATGTTTCATATCTTTGTTTCATTGTCTCATCATTTTGTTTAATTATGTACAAGGGGTTTGACCAAGGAAAACCCCATTCTCTAACAATCAACAAATTTTTATCTCTCTACATGTGTGATTGCAGATCTAGGTGTCTTGGAGCTTGGAGGATCTTTGAAGATTAAGTTACAAGATTGAAGAAAGGTGTCTGAGTTTTCTCCTTGTTTACAAGATCACGAAAAAATATCCTATAGGTTGCAAATCAGAGTCTCAAACCCAAAAACAAAGTGTGGAAGAAAGAGCAGAGATAGGAGAGCGGATTCAGGTTTTAACCCTTTGAAAAAGTAGAGTGGGAATAATACACCACTTGCGGCATATGATTCCCAGTATAGCACATTTTCCAAATTTCAGTGAATTTAGATCAACCATTGTGAGATTCTATTTTGGCACAGAAACCCTAGTCTAGGACTAAATCACCTAGATTGGTGTATGAGTCACAGTGGGCAAAAAAAACAAGTTTTCCAGGGTTTTGGAGCTTGTTTTGACCTCATCACTCTCCTAGGTGAACCTTTGTAGTTTCTTAGTCTTTTATTTTTCATTTTAGTTTCATTTACTAGGTCATTTAAGTAGGTTTTGCATAGTACTTTGCATGCTTTTGTTTATTTCTTGTCTTTCCAAGCCATAGCTTGGTGGTGAACCCTCATTTAAACTCTTATCACACCGTAGGACACCTTATTGCAAGATCTCTTTCCCCTTTTCCACCTTTGGATTGAGATCTATAAGGTTTCCTTGAGTGTAACAATTGTGAAATAGGAACCTCATCTCTTGTCCGCCATCTCCTCGAAGGTGGGGCACCCTATTTCTATTGTTACAATTTCTAAGGATGTTTTTTTGTTTCTAGAAAATTAGAATAATCTATTAAAAGTGTGGTTGCTTTCATGCATGTAGTATGCATATTTGGGTAGAAAACCCACTTGTAGTGGCTTACATGTAAATACTAATTTTCTTTTTCAGTTGGCTTGTTATTTGTTGGATGTGGATATTACCCTTTGGGGTTAAGAGTCACCTATGTGTTGAGATTGAAATATGTGTGGACCTTCATTTTAGGAATTTAATATGAAGTAATTTGTATTTTGGGGCCATGAGATCCTATTTTGTAGATGTTTATTATTTGAAATATGAAACATGTGTGTAATTTATCTTGCATTATACTCATATTATTCAGGTTAAGGAGAAATGTTGTGATATGGGAGAATGATGTATTGGTTGGTGTAGTTTTGAGTAGATGTGATCATTTGTATAATGGGTTTTGAGGAAGCCTATTTTTTATGTCTGTTAATATATTAGGTGTATCCCAGTTTGGGCATCTTTAAGAGTGTTTTTTTTTAATCCAAGTTTCTTGAGGCCTCCTAGCTTGGGGATAGGCTTATTTACAAGCCCTATGGTTGGGAGGTGAGATATCTTGGTCATGTGAGTTGAAATCCTTTTTTTTCTAGTATTTTTTGTAAATATTATTGTTGTTTTGAAGATTGTGGTGGAGGAAAAAAATTGTGCACATCGCAGAGTGTGAGTTTATTATTTTTCTAAATGGGAGATCAATCTATATTTCTATTCATGAATCTAATGAGGTTTCAATCTATTATTGATGGTCATATTTGTCTATAGTATCATTTAAGAAATAAATAAAAAATGGACTAAATATTGCTTGTGTTTGGTGTTTTATTGATGGAAAGATAAGAATGAAAGAGGAAATCATTTTTTAAAATTTTTGATCCAAGTATCTATTATTAATTTTTATGTTATTGTGGAAGTTGAATATTTTCTATTTCTTTTTAGGTACAAGGAAAATAAATGATACTATATAGAAAACAAGAAAATAGATTTTCATTGTTAAATTTTTAGAATATTTTAAAGATTGGTAAAAATATTGATCCAAACATCAAACTATAAATCATTCGATGATAATGAAAACTACAACCCAAATTCCTATGTAACACAAAAAAGAGAAGTATCAACCAAAAGATACATCTCCTGCTAATGGATTTCCCCTCTCATTCCCAAGCATTTTTTTGAAAGTCAGTTCCATACAACTCCCTTGTAGCTCCCCTGTGTCTGCTCCCCTGCATTGCAACCTATCTTGCCTGAGTGTGGACTAATTGTACATTTGTCTTAGCACACGACTGTGGATTCAAATGTACCTCTTATGGGTTTAGCTATTGCCTCTACTACAGTTCCCTCTGGGGGTGCTACGCTTTTTGTTGATGTTATGAGGTCAAATGTATGCAGCTACTGAAGTGTGCCTCTATTGATCCTATTGTCTCCTTTGGGTAGGATATTTTTGAGATCATCGATTATTTCTCCAAAACAAGATGTTTTTGTCTATGGCCTTATCTCCGGGATCTAAATATTTGGATAACAAAGAACTGTAAACCCTTGGTGGGAGGTAGGATTGAGATTTATCCTTCTACTAGAGGTTTTTTTGTTGTTGGATTTTCTTCTTTTGAGGATAGGAAAGATATTTTAGATCAAGGTCTATGGTTTTGGGATTCTCATCCCCTATCTTTAAGGCCATGGGTTCCCTCCTTCAATCCCTTGAAGGAACCTATTGATATTATGCATGTTTGGGTGAGATTTTCTTATATTCCCTTACTACTCTAGGGATCCTATGCTCTGCAAAGCATAGGTAATGCTCTAGGTAAATTTTTGAAAGTGGATGAGGCTTCCATGAATTTTACACACACCTCCTATGCTTGGATTTTGATGGAGGTTGATTTGTCTCAGGCACTACCTGGAGAGGTTGTGCTCCAAGTAAAATACTGGTCTTGGTCTGGATTATGAAGGTGTCCAATTTCACTATAGATGTTGTTTTTCTATTAGACACTTGGCTCGTGACTGCTTTCGTAACTCACGTATGCTTCCTCTTCTACTTGGTGGAAGAATTCCCTCAAGGACCATCCTACTATGTTCCTAGATGATTCCTCTTCTTTTGATAGTGAGGATTCTAAACCTCCTTCTCCTTCTTCTCAAAATATAGTGATAGCTAATGTTAATGCTACCACTCCTATGGACACCGTTGCTTAGATTTTGGAAAAATTTGTTCCTATTGCTATGTGTGTTGCCTCCATTGAGGCCCCTATCACTCCCATTCTAGATAATATTATCTCTTCCATGGTTTCGACTACTCCATTTTTCTAGTTTGGATGTTCCACCTATTGTTCTTGTTGCTCCACATGTTTTCTTTTCAAAAGGGGCTTCTCCACCTTATTGTCGAAAAGATTTGAACCTTGTTTCTACTTCTTTTTGGATTGAGGTACAATGCATGAAGAGGTGTACTCCTAAGATGAACTTTGTCTCATTTGATAAACCTTATGAGGAAAATTTGCTAGGTTCAAGCTTGGGTACTTCAACTATTTTGTAGGTGACTTGTTGGCTAGGTTTTGGTTTGTCTTGCTAACTACTTTATTGTTCTTGGGTTGTTGTCTTGTTTGCAGATCTGTGGGTGGCCTATAGGCCTATCCTGTTGGCTAGATAGCCTATTCTTTCTTTGTTGTTTTGTTATTGTTTGGTCTATTGGTTGTGAGGTCTGTTTCACATTGTTCTTTGGGTTAGAGCCTTTAACCCTTCTTTCTTAATCAAAAACACAAAAAATAGAAGAAATAAAATTAAAAAACGATAATGGAAAAGGGTAGTGGATAGCATATTCACAACTCTCTCATTTGAACATGATAAGGGAGCCACCACACACACCCTCATAATCATAGCCCCTTCCCATTATGAGGAGGGATGGATATGTTAACCACAACGAACTCATTTTATTATAAACTTTGCTACTTTATTTTTAAAAAATAACAAATATATAAAACTTCAAACTTACCTAATCATACCAATTAGAACTACAATGCTTTTTCCTGTTTTTTTAATATTATCTAACCTTTTCTCATGTTCACAATAACCAGCTTTGAAAACCTTTCCCGGTAACTTTACTTTCATAAAGATCTTTACATAGACATTTGTAGCCAAAGTTCACATCTTTTTTTTCTCACTTACTCCTGGTGGGAAGAGATTCCATAGTCCATTCTGTACCATCATGCAAATAATCCTGGTCTTCCCTTCTTAAATTGTTAGCCTCAATTTTCCTATGTCATCGCTTACGTAACTACGCAATTTCAGCTTCCAACGTGACATCGGACAACCACAACTACAGTCTCATTCAAGTTTTCAATCCGCCCTTTCGCACCGTGAATGGGTGTCAACAGATTGATTGTAAATTATTGGTGATGGCGTGGGAGACTTAGGGAAGACGTCTAAGCGTGAGCACTTGTCACCATCTGATGGTAACGGAAGAAAACGTCCATTCAGTGCTTATGATTCTCATCAGATTGATCGTCCCCAGAACTGCAAAGAACATACCGTAAACTAACAAATGGTTTTCTGAGCAGAAACAACGTTTTTTTGTGTGTTTCTCAATGCACAGGTGACCGTCTTTCACTCCTGTGCCGCATACAGACGCTGTCAATATGTACTTCTAATCGTACAATTTTGGTTAATGTTCACATTTTAGTTTACCATAAAACAAACAGACTGTACAAAGAAATTCAAAAGGTGATGGTGGCAGCCAAACGCCAGGAAAACCCTAAGAATATTGGGCTGGGGAAGTTGTCGCTGTAGGGAGTAAGATCTCCGAGTGGTAATAAAAGCAAAACTAAAAGATAAGGGTAAATTGTATGAGGCTATGCATTTGAATGAGAGGAAAGAAATTCTAAAGGTTGATGGGTTATTCCTTTGTCCTTTTAATTGGCCAGATAGTGGACCTTCTCCCTCCTCACTTGAAGATATTGATTCTGCCGTGGTATGTTGGTAGACAAAACCAATGACTTTAAAAAGATGTTGGACACATACCGTAAGATTTTGAAATAGTTTTTTTTTAATGAAATCAATATAATCAAAATGAACAATTTCTTATGAGGAATGGAATGCAAAGGAAGAAATAGTCAATCTTAAGGTGTAATGAGAAAATTGGTAAATTGGAATTAGAATTGATGGATATTATATCTAAGTTTAGTAAGTTGGTGAAAGTGAGGAAGTTAATCATCAACATTTCTATCAAGACCATTAAGGAGTTACAAATATGGATCAAGTTTCATCATGTGCAAGAGCAACATGTTTCTAGGACACGAACAAGAGGTGACAAAGTCAAAATGGACAAAGAGTTGTAAAACACTATGCTATTAGAGAACCATATGGAGCTATTGTAGGATAAATGGGAGACTACTTTTTCTCTTAATAAGCTTTGATTCTCTTAGGCTTTGGGTCTCTTTGTTTCTAGTTCTCTTTCTATTGTCAGATTATTATTTTGTTACATTATTGTCATAACATTGTTTTATCAGTGTCATTTTAATTTTTTTTCCTAGTTTTCCCTTGTACAAAAGATTGCAGCTCTATCAAAAAAACTCTTTTTACCCTACATTAAAAAATGGAAGACCTTCAAAGAACCAAAATTGATGTTACTCCAAGTTTTGATGCTTCATTTCCTCATTTTCTTTTGGCATGATATTATTACACTCTTAAAACAAACTTTGAATTAAGGTCTAATGACTATCACACAATAGCTTGTATCTACCTTTGGAATATTATAATAATAGAATTTATTCTAATCTATTGAGTAGGATATGCATTTAGTTACTTTGAAATAATTTGAAATAATATTCTTAATGTGTTTGAATTTACATTGTATTGATTAAAAAAAAAGAAATTGACTAAAAAAATCCACCATAATAGGTTGATAAATAAAGGTAATAATAAAGAATACACCAAGATAAGGGCAGAGGATATACAATTGTAATGTGGGTACCAAGATAGCAAATAAATACTCAATTGAGAAAGGCTGAAGTTGGCAGACCAGTTAGTGGCTGTCAAATCACTCCTGTGTCAACGAATGTGGGATGTACAAATTCACCTGTGCAGAAAACCAATTCTCAGATTAAAAATCTTTTGCAAGTTCGAAGCTATGGCATTGGCAACACCTGCAACTACAAGTGTGATATGTTCTCATTCTAGTGACATCATTGGGCTGCATTACATCAGACATACTCTATGTCGTAAGGGGATATTAAGATGATTACTAACATTTGCCAACATTTTGTAGGTAAAGGCAAAGAACATATTTCAGAAAAGAATACCTTGAAAAACTTTCAAGCGTGCCTAGACATTGTCAAGGACTGGCAGAATTCAAAGCATATTTTCCAAAAAGAATAACACAGGAAATCCCGTGGCTATAAGAGGAACTAGTTTGGAAAGTTTTATATTGTAAGCTCTGTAGAACAAAATGCTCCATAGAAAGGTGAAGTGCTCTATAGAACAAAATGCTCCACAGAAAGGTGATGCGCTCGTGGTCTATGTTTTTTTGAGATAGCAAGCTACTGCATTCATTCATCCATGTGTATAAGCATAGCCGAAACATTGTAGCAACACTAATTCGGAGAGCTGAAGCATTGTAAAAGCACTAATTTGAAGGCGCATTTCACTGGGTAACGTGCAATTTCATCTAGTTTTCTTTCAATGAGGAAATTGATTGTCATGAAGAAATTTAAGGATTTCAATTCCATGGAAGTTGTATATTTTTTATTGGGTTTTAGCTTATGATTTATGTGGGTATTATGGGTATTATTTGCTCGTAACAAAGGATTCTAAACGCCCTCCATCAAGCCAGCATCCAGACGAGTTCTGGGTTTATATTTTGCATCCATCAGCATAAAGAATCATTTTCCTATCTCATCTAGAATCCATATTTGTGTCTAACATCCTAGATTTGAATCCCAATTATTAGGATATGCAGAAGATAGCAAATGGTATTAGTAATGAAGTTTTTCTGCAAAAAAAAAAAAAAATGCCCTTCTCACAAGTGTTCAAAAATATTATTTTTGGCATGGAGAAGCATACATTGGAGGTATCTTTCCTAGACATTACTTGCACCATAGGGTGAGCTTCAACAAAAATTTATATTGGTATGAAGTTGGCACTTGAATTTAATTCAACAAGTTATCTATACAAAGAGCTAAACAGGTATCAAGTGGAATTGGGAAAAGACATGGTAAGGAGTTTTAAGACAAAGTATCATGCAATTTCGTTTCTTCTTACACACCACTGTCATCATGCAACTTTAATGAGCCATCCTATTCCATCACATCACAGAGAGATTGACAGCAAGGAATCAAATGCAGCACTGGGGCCTTCAAATGTGCAACCAACCATCCATGGTCCTCAACCAATCCTTCTTGACATGAATGTCACTGCAAAATCTGAAACATCCCCTCCACATAATTAGATTATGATCAAAGATGAGAAAGAAGATAGTTATTTTGTACAGAAGGCATGAAGAAATATAATAACTACTTATAGACTTTTGTAAAGTCAATTGGTTTTGTTATTTTGCACAGTTGACATCTTCAAGAGGAGAGAAGCTAGTCATCAAATAGGAAGGGCAGGTCAGCTATTTGTTGTATCCAAATGCAACAGTTGACATTTTCTATTAAAATCCTATCTAGATACTACAATGGAAAACATTTTGTAACCTCTACTATTATATAATATAAATAGCTAACTCACCAACCTTTTATTGAAAATAATAATAATAATAATAATAATAATAATAATAACTTATTAAACAATTTTGGTTACAATAGTATTGCCAAAGGACCACATGATTCATATTTATGAATTTTTGGATTCTATTTTAGTCAATTTTGGGGTTGATCATAAAGGGTTATTTTAATTTGGAACATTAATTAATATATTATAAATATTTTAAATCTGTTTATTTAAATAAATCAATGATATTATTTTTTAAAAATTTGTTTATTTAAGAGTATATATTGAATTTGTAAAACAAACTTAAGAATAACATTTTTGGTATCTTTTCTACATATATGTATTTAATATATGTGTGTGTTAGTTTATTAACTTTATTAAGTTTAATGCATAAATAAATGCCAATTTTATATTAAAAATTTTCTAATGACCTCTCACCATATTACAACTCTTGCTATCATTATAATTTAACTCTTAAACATAATCAATATAATTTAAATTAATCATAAACATGCAATAATCAACCCTCTTCTAAAAATAAATATATATTTACAACTTTTAGAAATGAACACTAAGCTATAAGTTTAAAATTATCTACATTATAAATTTAAAAATTTAAAAATTATATTTTATAACTATTTTAAAGATTATATTTTTTAGGATTTAATAATTAAGATAATATAAGATTTTTTTATTGTGAATAGGTTTCAATAAATAAGATCATTTCACCTCTATTCAAATAAAGCCAACATCTGATTTATGTGTTTGCATGTCTTTGTGTGTGAAATATACATTTCTTCATTTGACAATTGGATTTTGTATCTATAAGAAATTTCAAATGTCTACTCTTTATAGAATGATACAAATGTCTAACATCTTAAGCAAGAAGACTAAAAGTGATAATTAGAACAACTCTAATAAAGAACCTTCAATTACTAATATATAATTTTGACATAGGAAAATTCATGGGCATGTCTTTGTGTGTGGAAGATACATTTCTTCATTTCACAATTGAATTTTGCATCTACAAGATATTTCAAATGTCTAGTCTTTATAGAATGATACAAATACTTAACCTCTTAAACAAGAAGACTAAAAGTAATAATTAGAACAACTCTAATAAAGAATCTTCAAATACTAATATATAATTTTGGCATCAGGTAAATTCACCATCAGCAATTTACAGCAAGAAAATTCACCCCCATGACAAGTCCACCACAAGGAAAATTCACCACCAGCAATTCACCGCCTAAAAAAGTAATGGAGATTTGTATTTTTGTTATTAATGCAGTGGAAATTATTCTTTTGCAAAAAAAATCGAAGTCTTTAGAGATATATATTAAAAATGTTAATGCCATGAATTTTCCATGACGATGACTTGGTGGTGGTAAATTTTCCTTGTGATAAATTTTCTTGTGATGAATTGATAGCAGTGAATTATGATAAATTAATGACTATGAATTTTTCTAGAACCATAATTTTAATTGATATTTTGGTTACTCATTTCCATTTTCAAGCAAAATAATACATTTGTGACTTGGCTTTAAAATACTTATGGATAAAAGTATGTACTGATAAGAAATGTTCAAGGAAAAACTTATATAAAGAATACTAAAACAGTTGGAATATTTAAAATGTAAATTTGCGGTGATGGCATTGGAGACTTGGCTCCTGTTAAACCCATTTATTTAAGGATCAAAATTATAGAAGACGTCTGTAAAATTAGCACATGTCACCATTTAATGATAAGGAAAAAGATTGCTCATTCATTGCTTGCGATTCTCATCACATCGATCGTCCTCCGCACTGAAGGAGACACGGTGAAATAACACATGGTTATGTGAGCACGTACAACATTTCCATTAATGCGAAAGTGACCGTTTTTAATTGACAACTGTTGCCAATAATAAATTGTAGTCATACTTTTTATGTAAACGTTTAGTTTTTAATTACCCATAAAACAAACCATATATTTCTATACGTATCCTGCACAACAGATGGCACAGCATAAAATTATTCATAAAGTGTTTCAGAGACCGAGTTTGTAAAATTTGATTCATTGTAGGCTTGGATTTTCTCTCCTCTTTTCGTTATACCTGGTGAATAACTCTTTGTTCTGTATATCCAATTCATTCCACACTGCAATCAATCAATCAAACAAAGAAACCTAATCAAGTAACTCTATGAACAACACTCACTTTTCAAGTCACATCATAAGCAAAGATAGTGAATTAATCAGTTTAACCTTGGAGATTCAGTCAAATGAACAGAGATTAAATATATACAAAAATATTCAATAATGAAGGGAAAGCGTACTAAAGGAAAAATAAAATAAAAATGTTAATTACTTTAATTTTTCTGTTTTAATGAGAAAGATAATGTGAGCGATATTTATGAATATTCTTTAATTTATCATTTATAAAATAGTGTTATATTTTTAAGAAAATGTGGGTGGAAAAAGTCACATTCTTGAAGCTCAAATGGGGTTACAATTAGATAGAATATTAAAACAATAAAAATTTGTCACTATATAATGAGAGCTAAAAAGAAGCAAGGTTCGTGGAGACACTTCCTATACTAATATTTTGGGGAGAGTGTTGTGGAAATAGTAATCTTTTAATAATTACAAAA